>DWAJ01004152.1:0-13450 GCA_018238005.1 Eurema mandarina
AGAAACAAAAACTACTGGCCGGATTTTAACGAAAATTGGTATAATTATTCTTCATGCTTCTGAGCAGGTTATAGGATACTTTTCATCACGCTAAAATCAATAGGAACAGAGCAGTGAAAGAAAATGTTGGGAAAACGGGGGAAATTGTTCCTATTTTTTAAGCTTCCGTTGCGTGTACAACCGTTATGGTTTATGCTACATAGAAAGCATGTATGACGAAAATGTTCTCCTTAAAATTATGTAAAAAATATCCTGCGACAGCATATAACACTCTCAAGTCATCGATCATTATAAAAGTTAACATTATTAACTATTCCATAGAAACAAATCTTAGAAGTCGGTATAGAAACACCAAAGTTTTACTTTTAAAGTTTCTAAGTTTTTAAGTCGTTTTTTTACGAAATAACAACGGAAACGCGGACGAAGTCGCAGGCGACAGCTGGTTAAAAATAAGATTGTAGGGAACACGCGGCGGGCTTCTACGATAAGAAAAGGGGATGGACCAGAATTTTGGCGCACCTTTCTGGAGTGATCTATATCGAGCAGTGGACAGTAAAACGCTAATTTGAATTATTTTTTGTAAGATACTTAATATCATTTTTATCACACAGTAGGTTATACGTTTCAGTACAATGGAAATATTCTTGTATGATAGAATGTGTATTTCAACAAATACATGTCGTTCAAAGACAATATAGTACTGGTACCTGTACTTTTAACAATTGCAATTTACGTAAGTATAGGTTACTATAAAAACGTCATTATAAATCTTTGTGACTCGTGCTCGCTGATATTACAGTATAGCGAACTATTATAATAACCCAAACAATCTTCAATAGCTTTCAATCTTCATTCATGAAAGATAAACATTACCTCCATTTTGGAGCGATTTTCTTATGCAAGCTTTCAGATATTATCTTCTCTGTACAAGGAGAAGTACAAAGACATCATGTTAACATTTAAAGTACAAAGCAATAATTTCATTTTCATAATAAAATGTATATAATATTAATTTAAATTTTGCATAGCCAATTGGCATCTGCATCAAATATTTTAGATAAACGCATGGAAGAATTGGAATACTTAGTTGTTTTTACATCTCGCTATTAAAGTGTGGTATTAAAACGCTTAAACTAGCATAGTTTTCCTCTTACGCTACAATGCAAGTTATAAAACGTTCCACTTTGTATTCCAACAAAGCGTACGAAAAGTTTAAGCGAATATTTGCGGTAATTTTAACTTTGCACTCGTAACAAAGGTACGACCTACTCAATGCATCTAAAAAAGATAAAAAATATTTTTTACATCTTCAAATATTACAAAACAACGTCGATCTCTTTTGTTTATTCTGCGCTTGTGTAACGGCTATCGACTTATTTGGATCGTTTTAATGTTATGTAGCATTACAATTAATATACATATAACTGTAAAACAAATTCTTCGGCGTGTCACTCTCGACAGTGGACGTTGTTTTCTTAACGCCTGATGTGTTGTTCGTCAAAATGCGTCGCGCTTCCTCTCTAAACGCTGCCCTTTTGAAGCAGTCATTATTACAGTCGTTATTTGGTCGTCCATCTACATGATAAACTATCATATAATTATTATAAAATTCCAAAGTCACATGATGTTATATTGCTTGGCCTTTACATAATTGTAACAAAGGGACACGGGTTGTTTGTTTAGTGTTTACTGAGTCACAGTCGGTGACCTTTTGAAGCTCCTGTCTACTTTCCCCATGTGTTTCGCGGACCTTTAATTATTCAAATTGTAGGGACAGACCACAGCTTCACTCGTTTTTAGTTTTTTATTTAGAAAACAAACACTTATGTTTGGATATTATGACTTCAAGTATCAACGGTGGCGAATTTTCCAGTAAGCTGTAGTTTGAGCCTAGAGATATCCCCTTCTTTAGATAGAGATACCTTACACAAGTAAAAAAATGCATGAATTTCTAGAATCTAGAACAAAAAATTTGTAAGGGCAAGGTCGGTAAACCCTACAAGCTTTATCTTCAAATTATATCTATAAATCCACCACTGTTCTGAAATAGAAAATGTATAATAATTTTAAATTACCTATTCTTACGAAAATATATAAATATTTTAAATAACGTGATAGTTTTACTTGGTCGATTTGCAATAAAATATTAAAGTATTAAGTAAGATTTCTAAGAATTTCAAATAAACCCCAGTTAAAAGATCGGATTTATTCGAGCGCAACGGAAATGCTCACGTGCCACCCTTCCGTCGTCGAATTTTTCTAAGTACATACTTCTACCCTCCACTCGGAGCTGACACTTGAATAGGTTTATGATAAAGAACAAAGGCAACTTATATATCTCTGGCAGACGAAATGAAACCGTGCATTTCCTTTGTGTGAAGTCAATGTAACCGAGGCATCTACTGATCATTGATGGACTCCCAGAATTGCATGCCGTTCTGAATTTATATTCAGTTATATTAAGTGATTTTATGTATTAAAGTTTACGTTACGCACTTTACTTATTTTATAAGTGAAAACTTTTTTAACGTGTCCGTCTGTCGTCCCTTTCTCTCACGAATACTCTAGCAGTAGTTCTCTCCCGCTCTAACTTGTATTACTTATTATATATTATATAGGTAGGTATTTTTTAACAATTAGGTAATAATAAATTAATAACATAAAGAATACTTGCTTTACATTGACGTTACGATTACAAATGCAGATGTAATTGTTTTACAACAATTGCGATAGTAGGAACTACACAGCTGTCATTGTTTAGCAATTTTCCGATAAAATCCTTAATGCGTTTCCTGTTACCGCCTTTCTTCAGACCGACAGGTTATATTGACGTTTGAAATTATATTATCGTCAAATAAAAGCACTTGCAAAATGGAAATTCATAAAATACGGCGATCGTTTCAATGTTTTAGTCTTATTTTCATAAAGTAGTAAAAATATATTTAAAAAATCAAGAATCTTTCTTTTTGAAATGAAATACGTTATTAAAAGTCTGAACATAAACAAAAATAAGGAAACCATTAACGTAGGCCATATCGAATATGCAAATATTTAACCCCGAAGGGGAACTAGGTATATTAATTTCCTTTTCTTTTTTCCATAAAGTTTGTGTATTAATATTTAATAATATCTGTTTTTGTCGTAATAATAGTAATAACTCAGATTGGAGATAAACCTCATCTTTCAAACCATTTTTTGCCTTGACGCAGCTCATAACTTCGTTTAGAAGAAAATATATTAGAAACCTTAATATAATTTTAAGACCTATTCATAAACACCCCACGAGTATGTTTTAATGAATTTTTTTTGGGTTTCAGTTCTTAGTATGGGGAGCCCCTAAATTTTGTGATTGAACCCGACATTGAAAGCCGGAATACCAGATGGATGTCTCATCTTTTAAACTTTGGTAGTTTATTGTGTTTACAAGAGGCGGACTTTTCCACTTTAGAAGCGACTTCATCTTAAATAATTTTAATATAGACTCCTTTTGCTGGAAACCCTTAGGCGTAAAATATAAGAGTAACATTTCCAAGCTTAGTCTTGTTGTTTACAAACCATTTTTCCTTTATGCATCGAGTGGAAACGTTTGCAAAGTAGGAATTCGTGCCAAAACTAGATAGCTGAGTTAATTTATTACAATTTTTGAATATTTTCTTCATGCTATTAAAAAAAAAGTAATTTTTATTTATTTATTGAAATGGTTATAAAGGATGCGTATTGCATAGGTATACCACCTCTAAATAAATATGTTTTATTATTGATTTATTTGATTAAACACATGATGAACAATTTTGTAACGTATAGTTATGATTTTTTTAATGAAGGCTGATTTTTAACTACTTTCGTGTTTTCAGAATTTAGTAAATTAATATAACATAACATTGGCTTAAAAAGTTATTGTTTCCATTCATTATTCAAAACCAATTAAACGCATTTATTCAAAAATGCGTTTAATAAAATCATTATTTATTTATGTAAATTATGAGGATATAGTCAACTGATTTGTACATTGATGTGCAGCTGTTTGATTGTTGGCGGCGGATGCGGTGTGTCGTTCCGGCGCGGCTCCCGACAGGCTTTCCCAACTAACTACATTTGCTTGCAGCCGTCAATATTGCCTCTGTGTTTATATCCGAAATAACAAGAAGTGCTATCTAGACTATGTATACTAGACATCACTTGGTATTTTGAAGATAAAATTTATCTAAAAATGCCTCTAAATGAATATAGATTAAAAAATAATAAATAAGTAAAAAGAAGATAAACTGTCGAGTAGGTAACGTAAAGACGTTACCTACTTTTAAAGATTATGTAAAGACATAATATTTATGTTAATGTGTTAAAAAAATATGGGAGAGAATTTTCTAACTGCAGCTTCTCTATTCTATAAAATCCGCCTAATTTGATCCGTAAAAAAAATTGTAGGACTTACACTAACATTGTCCACTGCATCTATGTCCATCTGTATCTACACAAATATTTGAAGTAACGATTTCTAATTAAATAACCAAGAAAACATATCAAACCTATAAACCACTATTTATTCTCTATAGTAGTGTCATTAAGCCGGTTATCATATCAATCCTACCATTATTTATTCTATATGTATAGTGTTATAGAGCCGGATATCCTCCTATTTAAATACACCTCAGATTCTCTAAGGAATCACTACCTAAACATTAATTACAGAGTAGAATAATGACCTGTTTTTGTTAGGAACGGTAAGTAAAGTGTGGAACAATGGGCTCATGTGCCGAATCTCTCGAGAGCCAGCTCGTTATCACGGCTTGTATTTATTTTTCACACATTGCTTTTGAACCTTCTTCATCGCTCTCTCAATCTATTATGAGGACTTGCCTGTTTTAAGTACCTACTTTAATGAAAATGTTTATCGCATACCTATATAAATAATTATATAATATTGTGAATTTTCTAAGTTCAGGAATACTTTTTCGATACTAAGGTTCATTAAATTCGATTTGAATTTTAAGATTAAAAAGTAACGCAATATAATATTTAAAGTACCTAAATCAAAATATTTTAATGACTATACATACATAACATGGAACATATAGACGTTCCATCAATGATTATTTTTTCCTTGTTATTTTTATTAAATTGAATTTACTTTATTTCATAATATCGTATATATAAGCCTTTATAATTAATTCAAAGTTAAATTAAAAGTATATAAAATCCGCAATACTCAATGTAACTGCATTCAATAACAATGTACTCATTACGCTGGCAAAGGTGTAATGGGAGAAAAATTCAGCGAAGTTGTCGGCTAAATGGAGCCCTGTCTACGGTCCGTAGCTACACACGTAGGTGAGAACAATAAACAAAAACAATCAGCTACAGCTAACGAGTGAAGTGATGTATGTTTCAAAAGAGCGCTCACTGTGAGTAGCTTTTGATAAAAAATGTACGGTACAGTCTATGTGCAATATCTACCTATATTAACATATAGGTAGTGTGAATGGTTTGTAAGTTAGGATATTTTGTGCAATGAATTTAAAAGCCTTACTTCCTTACTTACGTATTATAAACACGAAAATAACTGTCAATCTGTCTGCTAAGCTTTTATGCATCTTTTTACTACGTTTCTTATTTTATCTTTTTTAACAACGTGGGAATGAAATAACTACACATCGCAGGGTAAAATGAATATCTCGTCGCGAAGTGTACGGAGGAACATCGGGATAACGGGGAACGGATGTCCGAAATTAAATTTTTGCCATGTAAAAAAGATACGTAAAAATTAATACATCATATATTAATTAATACGGTAGATTTCAACTTTTCACCGTATATTTGTTCAGCCCATTTTCAATGTTGTAGAACTCCTTTTATATATTTTCCAATAAGCTGATGTATCTCTTCTTATTTAAGTCCGTAAATCTTTATAAAAAGCTTTTTAATAAAAATTAAATTTTTATGAATTATATTTTAATGAGCCGTTAGCTTTTATGAGCTAACGGCTCATGGCGTAATTTATTAAGCTTAAATTACGCTGGCAAACTATAAAGGATTGGCTATTCGTACTCATATACTATATTATTTAGTCTTTGCGTGTACATCCGTGCAGTGAGCGGTCATAAATAACAAATTCCAACAACAGAACTTATTTAGTTTTTATAGAAACTCTCTCTAGCATTTTTTCCTTTACTCCACTTCTATTATGTATCTAGTAGGAAGAAATGTTGGTTTGACAAAAAATATAGGTAAGTATGTTTGCATGTCAGAAGTTTGGGTGAAAAAATTAGTTTATTTTCGGTAAATAACAAACTAAAGACTGTTGGAATATCCTTTACAGGATTTTTTTTCAAAATACTTTATTTTTTAAGGTAGAAGAAATAATTAGATAAAATTTTTATTGGTAAATTCTTTATTCATTAAACACATTCAGCAGCAATTTCAACTTAGAGTACACAACACTGATTCTATAAGAATGTTGATCAATACATTTTATTTTTGATGACATCCATTCCAAATATTTGGTATACATATTTGGTTAAGTATATTGTCAAATATTTAAATCCTCGTTACACAACAAGATGTATAAATATTAAGAAATAAGCATCTACAAACATTTTTCTTTCACTATAACTTAAAAGTCATCCTATTTACGGGATATATGTATATTATAAACATTTCCTATCCACTTATTTCTATCTAATATACATTTTGTTAACATTTTTAGACAGATTATTCGCAATGTCAAGCATAACTGTTATGCCTTATGTATTAATTTATTTGAAAGAGTTGAGATTCATTTCATGGTACATAATAAAAATAATATTTTACTATAAAATTTGGAATAGGTACGTTTCTCTAAAATTGATTGTTTAAGTATGAATGCTTTTCACCTGTATCGATATTCAAAGCCAAAGCTTACCAAAGTTTAAGCATGACGACGTGTTGAGACGGTTCTGAGACAACGTGGTTGAACATAATTATATAACTTACTCAAATTATGTACACTTAACTATAATTGTATGTCAGTTACATGCACCGAAATGTTTAAGCACGAACATGCATATATATACAATTAAAACTTCTTACCCAGGAGCAGACAGATAAATATAGATATTAAGATCGCGAGTGATCGACTTACAATAATAAAACGCTTAATATTAATAGTATCGTGGCTACTAAAACTTTACTTTCGCAGATACGTAAATATGTAATCATATCATAAATATACTACACACTTTGATAAATTATATGGAATGTTACACTGTCTAAGACAGAACAGATAAAAGTTATATCTCGATAATAATTTGAATTATATTAATTTCAAAAAAAACATATTCGCTCATTCCAAAGGCACAACATATAACAAGACAAAATACATAAAATATTTACGTAAATAGATGCCTATTTTTAAATTTCACTAAACTTAGATTAGGTACGTAATATTCATAAATATTTTCTTAGGTTTGGACCGACTCCGCGATAATACTAGAAGTATAACTAAATAAATACGGGTATAGTCAATGATATTATATTAAATAGATATTTTATAAGCACCAAATTTTGAAGACGCAAAAACATCCTAATTAGGACGTCTTACCTTAACTTCTTGATTGGTTGACTTGTGAATTCACCGGGCATTCACGCGCAAGTGACAAAATATCTCTTTTTTTCTCGTTGGTTTTACCATTTACCTCTTTTCTACACTAACACTATTTTCGTTTGATTTGTTGGTATATAACATATCTATTAACTATAATATCATTGGGTATAGTACAAATTATATTGTAGTAGTGACAGTGAAAGACGAATGAATGATGGAAGGTAGGGTCGGGATGACTTGACAGTCGCGACCTCCGTCCGAGACACTGAAATTGCTTTCGCGGCCCTGTACGCCTACGCCATGACTTGTACCTAAATATTAATTGAGACGAACGAACCTCGCCCAAATCTTATTTCGGGAATGTGCACGGTAACTGTCATTTGGAACATCCAATTTAGTCAGCTTTATTATAATACGGAAGAGTTGATTGGTGTACATTCCTCATTAATTGCAAAAATATGATATCAGTCAATTAAATTTGGCAGTGTTTCATGATTATTTAGTTGACGTAATAAATATTTTATTGGAGTATTTTATCAGACATTTAGTATATTATTAGGATTCATTGAATCCTAATAAAACCATTCGAAGCAAATTATTATTCAGTGTTAACGTTTTTGTTTGCTTAAACCTAATTTAAGTATTTTGGACACTTAGTTTATGGATATAAATTCGATAGCTAGTTAGCTGATTTCTTAATGAGACTTATGACGGTATTTTAATATTATATTTTAACAGTACGTTGTTTTAAAAAGATCCCAATTTTGACCTAGCCAGCAAGGCTCCAATACTAAGTGTGATAAATATATTAGTATAATTATAATTAATCCGTAGTTTTATAAAACTTGAAAAAGGAAAATTTATCAATCCAATAATCCCTGAACGTCGAAATTTGCAAAATATCAATATTTGCGTTCCAACATTTATGACGGATCGGGGAGCCTATTGAATGATAAATCTACCGTTAAAAAATTGTCGTCAACGGAATGAAATTACGAGTCCAATTCGAATTTTAAAATTCCAATGCAGAAGTGAGCGTCTTTTTGAATGTTAGTTTTAGAAAAGAACATAATTGACCATATACCATTAAGTTTTTAATAAATAAATAAAATACATATAAAATAAAATGATAAAATTCTTTTAAAAGTTTAAGTTTAGGTCTCACATTTCGAGTTAGAGATACCGTTTAAATTTCGAACATTTTTACCAGAAGGAATGAGACGATCAGAAAAGTGATGTTTCGTGAAACGGAGTGTCCAGCGCCGGTGGCCCGAATGTCGCCCTCCAGCAGGAAGGGCTCGTCGATGACGTGTATGATGCCGTTCGTGCACTCGACGTCCGGCCGGAACACGTGGATCCAGTGCCCGTTCCATTCCACGTAGTAATCTGCGAGTGACATTCACACAATTACACCACTTTGATCACGCGTAGTTATGGACGTTTGACTGATATTGGACGAGACAGGAATTACGTGTAGGCGTTCGTTTTGTTCATGTTAATTGAACGTAATTCGTATTCAGAATTGTATGTTAAATTATTTAGTTTAGTGACCTTTGTTTAAAAAAAATAGTGCTTGTGTCGCTCAACTACATCTCACGAAAAATAGTACAATCTGCCTCTCTATATATAAGACTAAAGTCGTAATCAATTAAACTTTGTAAGATGCTACAATGGTATAACCCTTAGCTATTTACATCGTCCTACACCCACCGGTACATAAACCCAGTTAAATATTGCTAACAAGGTAGGCGGGTAACAACGCCTACACGCGTGTCAATACCCTCGTGCATCGATTGTGGATCTAGGAATAGCTAATGCAGGAATACTACTAATACTATAAATTTAAGTACAACTCAAATCGATTTGGCAGTTCCCCATACAAATCTGTCCAAATTACTAGACTTGAGGCGTAATAAATTTGATTTGCGTATCAGTATTTGGCCTGAAAAAGTATGAGAGTGAGTGTAGCTGACTTTTATCGGACTCCTTGACGCGCAGGCGCAGCGGGTCGCGCGCGGTGGGCAGCACGAAGGGGTGTGTCTCGTTGGCCAGCAGCTTCATGTCCGACATCGTGTAGGCGCGCCCCGCGCGGATCAGGTGCCGCTCCAGGATCTGCTTCGTCTGCGACAATCATATATAAGAAGTTGGAGAACTTTATATAACAATTTTTAATTAATAGATTATGGGCACATGTTTAAATTTAATATCGCCACGGTTGCCTGGAAGATATCGCTTAAGTAAAGCGATATGTTCCAAGGACAAAAAATATTTATTGTAGAAAATGAATTAAATACTAAAGTGTAAAACATTATGCTTAGATTTCCGAACCGCATCAAACATTGTTTTTTTTTTCGATATCTTAGTATTTTACAGCTTGCTTTAATATGCTAAGTTTATATTAAAGGTTACTACCAAATCGATATGTAAATTTAAATATACAGATTTTCTTTACAAAGTAACTAGCGTCAATAAATGTTTTTCTAAAAAGTCTTGACAAAGAAATAGGTAAGGAGAAAAATACTTCAAATCTAAAATCGATACGTTACCAATATATTAGAAAGGTCATCCTGTAACCTGATGAAATAACTTTCAAATATCGTTAAACATTTTATACGTTTAGTTCTGCAATTTAAAGTGTTCTCTTATAAATAATAAAATTGCTATAAATTATCTAGTAAGAATACTTAATGAAAGCATCATTGCTTTTGGTTTGCTATCTTCAGTCAATTGAAATTGTTTCTCCTTAGTTCGAATCTCCCGCAGTAGTCAAAACATGAATATGAAGGAGGGTCGGTCTCGGTACAGACTACATTAAGGATTGTTGGCGATAAAGAATTGAGGTCTGAACGGCTGCCAACTTTTATAGCGTTTTCTTAAAACCGCGACTATTAAAAATATAGTTTTGTACTTATGACTTTGTAATATTTTTCGAAGCTAAGATTTATTTTAATTTTCAAAGTAAGGATGCATAATAGTCCAGTCAAAATAGATTAAATTATGACTCCCAGTTTATTTAAGTAAAATAAAGTAATAAAAATAAACGCCTGCAAAAAAGTTCTACATTGATTTATGTATTTCGAATACATATATTCTATACCTAATGTTTTGTCTCATTAAAATTTTCAATCTTACCCCAATTAAAAGCACACTGAAATAAATGACTAGTGCATAAATAAACCGATTGGAGCATTATGGATGTACTTACATAATATCCAAAGTCTTCTTTGAAGAGTGCATTGTAGGCGGAAGGATGCTTGATCTGGAACTTGAGCCAGGCGTGGTCGCGCGGCACGAAGTACGTGTAGCGGTGCTCCAGGTCGCTTAGCTGGTGGTTGAACATCATCCTCTTGCCCAGGTTATACGTAACGCTGAACAACATATTCATTATTTTATTTATTTATTTATTTAAAACACTTTATTGTACATGATAACAGGATACTAAGACGCTGTAGAATCTTATGTCATTCAAAGTTGTAAGAAATCGACTAGGCTTCATATAGTTACACTTTTGAATCTGTATGGTATTAGAAAAAAAAATTACCGCCGGTTCGGAAAATAATATTTACAGAGAAGAACCGGCCTGAAACTTTGTTACTTGCTTTTTTAAATAAAAAGGTTTCCAGATTTCCAAAACGTCACATCGCTTTGTATTCTGCGCCATTTTGGTCAGGTTCTTAGATCATTTTACCTTACTTTTATTAACTTTACTTATGTTAACTTCATTATTAGTATTCCTACTCATTATAATTGCTCATATTGATTTTTAGAATGTCTGTTCGCTCCAATTATGCCACTCTTTAGGTAGTCTGGCCCTAAAACTTTTAACTAATAGTGCTGTTTTCATTGTGTGTTTTGTTAAATTTTTATATGTACCCATTTATATAACCATTGAAAAAAAACAGCTGTTGAACGAAATCGGAATTTCAAATACGTAATATTTGTACATCGCAATGTAGACCAGACATTTTACATCGATTTTAATAGAATTTTCCAATTCAGTCATGTAGGTAGCGAGCTGCAAAAGCATTCTTTCGTACTTTATTAAAAATGTATAAATGGATATGCGATACTTCTACATAACTATCTTTTATGTCTCTGTGTTTTCAAGAGGGCTTATAGACTGTTGTCACGATCGTCAAATACCGAGCAAAAACCCAGAACAATATGCTCGTATTGCGACATGTGCTTGTAGGAGTACAAATGTTAAAATATTCCGAGAAAGTGAAGGAAAGTATTTTTCTTAAGTTATTTAAGCAGTAAGCTGTGAGAGTGTAGCGAACATTTAGACGTGGTGTGTACAAATCCTAACATAGACATACACCTTATTTTATTATAACTTGCTGTTGGCCGCGATCTCATGTGTCTATTTTTGTGATTAAGATCACGATTAAGTAAACTAAAATTTTATACAGAATATACTTTAATATATGCGTAAATAAACATAAATCCAGTTTTATTTTCTTCTGATAGAAGAACAATCAAACAGCTTTACAATATTTTTACAAGCCTACGGTATGAATAATTTTCCATAGTTTTTCAACATTTTTTATTCTCGTTTGGTTCCTGATCGACGGAGCGTGATATAGCCTAAGTTCTTTCTTGATAAGTCGTGACTAGGATAAGGGCTTTTAAACAAACAAACAAACAAACTCTTCATCTTAAAATATTAGTACCTATAGATAACGTAGAAAGTTAGAGATAAATACTCACTTAACCATCGGGTCGGTCTTCAGTTTTTCAAAGACGGTAGTATAAGGAACTCCCAGCACCCTGTCGATGATGTGCACGAAGCCATTCGTAGCGGCGATGTTCGCTTGCGTCACTGTAGCGTTAACACCGCCACCCTCCACTGTTAAAGTCTGATTGTTGCGTGCATCCAACACGTTGAAGTATAAATACTTCCTCGGTAGCGCTGTCGGAGCTTGATAAATCTATAGAGAAACATTCACATTTATAGCTAAATCCAATAGATTTTAAACAACGATGCTACCAATTTTATTTTGAGAATTAATTTTGGATACAGAGAGGGAATTATATTTTAACGTCGTCGAGCTCGAAATCCCGGATAATTCAACTTCAAAGGGTGAACTCCATTATGTATGGAGTGCAATACATTAAAGTGGAACATATTTTGTTTCTGTGTATTTTTACTTAAGAATTTTGACATTAAGGAGGCATATTAAAATATCTAATACAAAGGCACACTTGAAATAATAACGTCTAAACAGAACTAACGATGCCATGCTACAGACGAACAGATGTACCAAATAAGTTTGCCGAATCTCGGTTAAGTCCGTACATATCTATGTGTGATCATGGAGCGTGCAGTACACATGAACAGTACACCTAAATTAACATCGAGGATACATGCTGACAATCACGTACTGAATTTACGTTATGAGAGAATCATATCATAACGGTTTATTATTTATGTTTTAGAATTAGTTATTTTATTAAAAGGTGATAAATAATGAGCATTTCATTAAAATTCTTTATTATTTTTTATAGCAAATTTCAAAGGCTGTCTCCGCATTTTTTTTTTCTTTAAACGCAGTTTTCGCTCCATTAAACTTTGTGCCATGTTTCATTTGTATATTTTTTCTTTCACCTTTATAAATTTACTCTGTCATTTTTCAATTTATACTTAGGAAAAATAGCCTAATAACGAATACTTTAAAGTACCTATAAATAAAAATGTTCGCTGAATAAATAATAAACCGTGTAATAGGTACACAAATTATCGCTTCGGTAACGCAATGCAAACAACAACAATCGCTTTAAAAAATATTTTTACTAAAAGCTTTTCAGTGATTTGAAAGAAAATTATATATAATTGGACTTCCACAGACGTTCCAAACGTACATTTTCGGG
>DWAJ01004153.1:0-13448 GCA_018238005.1 Eurema mandarina
GTTTAGCGCTGGACGAGAATAACTGCGCATCGGTAGAATCGCGCTCGTAATTGACGTATTGGTGCTCAAAGACAACACGACTGGGACAACCAATCAACGCTCGCGCACATGACGATCACGCGCCCCGCGCGCCGCGCCGCTACCTCGATACCTTATTTTTGACTACTGCGCAGGTTTCGTTCAGCGCTAAAGATTTGTGCCGCTACTTATACCTTACGTGTAACCTTATAGCCTATATCTACCCTTATCTCTGCTTAAGAACTATCCTCGTACATCCAGATACATTATTAAAAGAATAATTACGCAAATCGGTTTATCTGTTATTGAGTTACGAACTGAGTAATAAATTTTGAGATTCATTTTATTGATCATATTATTGATTTCTATATTATACTTTTATTTCTTAACTAGCTGTTGCCCGCGACTCGCTTTAGTAGTTTTAGCGTGATGGAAAGACAGACAGACAGACAGACAGGGTTACTTTCGCATTTATAATATTAGTATGGATTACTATTTTATGTAAAACTTAAATAGCTATTATGTGCATTTTGTATAACAGAATAATTGACAAAATATCAAAAAAGATTATAGTTTCATTCAAGCAGAGCTTCAAGATAAACTAATATATAAAAAAATCTAATTAAGATCAAGGTCAAGGCTATAAATTATTCCCATACATAAATTATTGGCAGTTCAAGACATATTACTGCGTGATTAATTATGTCGATCTCAGAAGAGACTAGTGTTAATAAAGGAATAATTTTACTATATTTTATTTAGTTTATTTAATGAAATCGAGCATCGTCACGTGTAGAAACTAGTTTTTACACATTTAAATGTAAATTTTTCTACTATAAAATAAAAATAATTCGCCAAATGTCGCCGCTTTCGATAATTCATCTTAAGAATATTCCTGGATGTGGTTTCTGATGGTGGTTATAATACAAAAAAATCATAGATTTAGGGTACCGTTACGGTTAGGAAAGGTACATCGTGAACGAAGTCGTGTCGGGCTAAGTAACTTAAGTTAGTTAGACCTAAGTTACTTTAACTGATTTAAATTTATTTATTATTATTTATTAAACACTTGATTGTATACACTTGAACAGATGTCTGTTCTTATGTGTTATATATGTATATAACGCATAAGATACACAAAAAAAGAAATATACATACAAATGAACAAAATAAAATATGCATAAAATGATGAACACTGTATTTTGCGATTGTTATGCATATTGTGGTTAGAAAGTAAAATATATTATTATTATTAAACTTAAAATTTAATTAATTAAAGTAACTTAGATCGCTAAGTTACATAAGTTCGATACTTGTAATCGCATGACATTTTGTGTGGCTTTTTTAAAGAAACAAACCCGTTCTGTGAACCAGATACATTTAGCATAGCAGCCGGGCCTGTGTTGCAAGTTAAATACTTAAATAACTTATGTAAGAACTTAAGTATGGCTCAGTTGAATTATACAACGTCTGCAAGGAGTGACATAGTTTTAAGTCTTGAAAAAACATTTTTTTTAAATCTTAATGTGTCAAATAATAATTAAGGTAGGTTACTTTAATTACCTTTCATATTTTAAAATATTAAATTATATAATAAACTAATTATTTAACCGAATATAATAAGGGTACCTATTTATTTAATTTATGTATTTCGATACGATTACTTCTTATCATAAAAAGAATAATTTTATTTACTGAAACAGTGGTCATTTGTTTATATGTAAAATAATTTAATTGATAAAAAAATATATACAAAACGGACAAAAAGTTTCTATTCGCCTATTAAATTAAGAAAAAAAAAACTTTTTTTTAATTTTCAACAAGGAGGTTTTATGTTTGAATTCATTTTTTTTTCTAGGTTTCGTTACAGTGACTATTCCAGATTAAAAAAATCTTTTGACAACTTCTTTCTTAAAACAACAACAGCTGAACATTCTTAGGATCTCTCGCATTTATAATATTATTATAAACAGTACTCTTAGTATAAAGCTTTCTTACAGACGATATGTCTGATGATAAGGAACGCATTAATTTTGTTACAGGAAAGAATTGTATGCAAATATTCAATTGTTAAGGCATAAATATTACAAAATGCATGCATTCCGACTAATTAAACTCCTTTGAATAACTTAAAGTAATTAAGTTACACGCAATATGCTAATTTTTATTACTTCATATACTTAGATTTCTCTATGAAGATAATATTTTTATTTTTTTAATAAGGCATAAAAGTAATTCTTTTAATTTGCATTTATTAAATATAATTTTAAATGCTCTATAAATTCATATTTTGTGTTTGAATTTAGTTAAAAATATTATACGAATTATTTTTAACTATTCATGCAACGGCGGTTTTTTTTATTTTAACCGACCTCAAAAAAGGAATGAAGTACCGTATTTTAATTAAGTATAAAGAAATGATTAAATAATTATTTATTTAGTCGGTGCTAACTACGGTGAAAGCACGAATTACTTTGTGCAAAGTAAATTTATATTTCGCTTTTTAATTTTAATTTTTAAGGCAGACTATTTTTGATAAAAAAAATATTTTACCTACTTAAAAGTTGTAGTTATTTTTTTTTTAATTTTATAAATTATTAAATAAAAACATACCTCTTAAGACATCAGCGGGAATCAACCGCCTAAAAGTCTTAGCGCCATCCTCCTCTTTTTTTTCTTCAGCGGCAAACGCCAACGCGATAACAGCCAGTGCAATAAAGTATTTCATTTTTAACACCTTACGAGTGCCACGCGGGGAGAATTAAAAAAAAATAAAACGTCAAAACTCGCGCGCTTTTCGTTTGACAGCTCGCGGCTACTGAGTTGCGCGACCGCCTTTCGCTCCGTTTTATTCCGTCGTTTAGGCGGGGAGTGAACGGAACCAACATGGCGGACGGGGTATTATTTTTATTTGCGATGTCTCAGGGTTGGCTTTGTTGCAAAATAATTGTTTTTTCCATTGTTTATGATCGGTTTAATCGCGATGATGTTGGTTGTGAGGCTGGTTGTTTCTCGGTCGCCCGGTTTTATTGGGTCACCGAGAGTGTGGATCTTTCTCGAATACGTCATGTAATGTCCGCAAGCGGCATAGACAAATATAGAAATTAAAGCGTAATAACCTGTAATGGAGAATTTATGACGTGATCTATATTAATATATTATATTATACATTAACTAACTTCGCACGTATATATGCCTATTATACATACAACAAACCTTGCTCTAGAATCACTCTATCTAATAAAAAAAACTGCTTCAAAATCTGTCGTGTAGTTTTAAAGATACATACATAAGAACAGACACTAATAAGGAATTTGTTTTATTTATTTCTTTACCATTTATTACACAAATGATTTTTAAAAACTAGACAATGAAATCAAATTTATGTGTAATAGACTTCCTTATCACTTGAAGTGATTTCTTCCAGGCAACCAGAATATAAAACATTAATAAGGTAGGTGAAATGTGTAGATTTAATACTTTAAAAGATTTATATACCAGCTGTTGCCCGCGACTCCGTCCGCGTGGACTTTCATATAAACTTTGACCCCCCCTTATTACCCTTTTTTCCAGTTAAAAAGTAGCCTATGTTACGCTCCATCTTTTTAACTAACTGTATGCCAAAAATCAGCGATTGATTGCTTAGCTACAGCGTGGAGGAAGGACAAACAAACAAACAAACACACTTTCACATTTATAATATTAGTATGGATGTATTAATGTATAAAAGTAAAGAATGCACTTTAATTAGAACGACTATTTTGTTTTGTTTTATTCCTAATAGAAGGATTTATACATATAATCGATAATTTACTTAAATCAATTTTAAATTGTTTATAGTAAATTATACGTAATAGTTAAATTTAACAATCGTTCAGCGCTGTTAAAATTCGGTTCAATCGTTTTAGAACTTAAGTAAATACGAACATAACTTTAAAACTAAGTAATCGAAGTTACGCGAATGTGATATAATTAAGTCAGAGACTTTCAGGATAAAAAATCTAACTTGAACAAATTAGGCAATACTACTTGTTAGTACAATCGAATGCAAAAGCTTAAACTCTAATATTTTCTATTAAAAAAAAAGTTATTTAGTAGTAGGCGTAATACTAACTAGTAAAATAAAAAACTACATAGTACATTTTCCGTACCTCTCAGGTTGCCTGGCAGAGATTGCTATGTAGCAATAAGGTCGCTTTTTGTGCTTAAAAAATCAAGTTTTCTTTGTATCCGTATGCTGTTATTGTTTTTTCTTTATGAACAATAAAGTGTTTTAAATAAATAATTAAATACACCTACACCCCCGACCAAAAAAAGCAAGCAAATTTAGCGTGTACCATTCCTATCACAACTGACAAACCTTGATGACCTTGAAGACCTGAACCGATTTCCACCAAACATAGCTAATAACACTCTCGACTGACATACCTTTCTAACAAAGCAAAACTAATTAAAATCGGATCATCCTTTTGGGAGCTACGATGCCACAGACACACAGACACGTCAAACTTTTTAACCTCGTCATTTTTGCGTCGGGGGTTGAAAAGAGCATTCAGAGATTATACTTTTGTAACTCTATAATATAAAATTGAATCGTAAAATGTGTAAGCGCATAGCTCGATTACAGCTGAACCGATTTACATAATTCTTTTTTTTAGTATAAACCTGGTACAAGGATGGTTTTTAAGCAAGAAAAAATTGTAAGAAAAAAGGGCCTATACTTTATAAGGTTTTATTTGGGTAGGATTAGTACGTGTAGTCATTAAATATATGTATAAAAGAAGAACAACCATTAGGTACATTATTCTTTTAAAAAATCTCTTAAGATCTACTACTTATTAAGATTTTATGTAATTAATCGATTATGATTATGTATTTTAAATTTTATTTTTATTGTTATTTTTTTTTACTTTTTCTGTACCTCTCAAGTTGCCTGGCAGAGATTGCTATGTAGCAATAAGGTCGCCTTTTGTGCATAACAATGTAAGTTTTCTTTGTATCCGTATGCTGTTATTGTTTTTTCTTTATGTACAATAAAGTGTTTTAAATATGTAAATAAATAAATTATTAAAACATAAAAATATCACAGTCCTGCGAGCGAGAAGCAATAATATTCCTATGGTTTTATTTTCAGCTACCTGACCCTTCAGGCTTCGTACTGCTTCAATAAACGTTTGTATGGGAAATAGATAAGGGCTGTTTTTATGGATTTTCCGGCTATTATAAGAATTTTTTCCTGCTTTTCCTTCCGTAGACCTCCACATTAAGACCATGATAAGACAAATACGTTTGGCTGTTTTCGAGTTTTAAAGAGACTAACGAACAGCAGTTCATTTTTATATATATAGCTGATATCAAATTAATTTTTGTAATTGACAGTACAACTTAAAAAGAATCGACAACTTGCTTAAGCTTTAAGTTTTAAGTGACACAATTACTTGAAGTTATGCAAATTGTTGCATTGTTGGATGTACAGTACATTCTAATAACTTAAATGTTAAGGTAAAGATATTACGTAAGTTAAGTGCAGTTTAAGTTCAAGTTATTTATACACGGTGTTAAAAACTTAGTTCCGAAAATTTTGAGTAAGTTAAACGAAAAAAAAAGGTAAAAATTTTACCCCTGTTTTTTAATAGCGTCTGACACAGTCCCTTTATCCAATAAATTTCTTAAGCTAAGTATAAATAGATACTAAGAGACAACATTATATCTTTAAATTATATTTTTTTTTAGAATCTAGGCATTTACTTACAATACTATATGTATTTAAAAAGTATGTGTATCCATTTTCTAGTTGCTGATACGCTTCTAGGCAGTACGGGACTAGATAAATAAATAAATTAAATAAATATTTCAGGACATTTATACACAGCGCCATCTAGTCCCACGCTAAGCAGAGCTTGCGTTAGAAACTAGATAACGTAATAAATTATATATACATACTTTTCTTTCGTAAATACATACATACAATACATAGCAACACCCAGACCTCAGAAAAATAAAAATGTAAATGACTAATATATTATTTTTCCGATGTGAACCCATGGCCTTCGCGCAAAAAGCAGTTGTGCTACCACTGCGCCAAGCAGTCGTCACAGCTTATAATTTTACTAATTATGATTACACGAATCGATAACAGGTGAACTGATTTCAATAATTATTTTTTTAGTATATTCCTGGATGTATACGTCATTTATTCATCATGTATGTTTAGCGCTGGACGAGAATATTTTTTTTTTATACTATGAAGAGGGGAGACGAGCTGGACGCACTCCTGATGGTAAGAGTAACGCCAGCCCATAGCCAATGCAGTGCCACCCGGGACTTTGCTATAAAGCCCAACTCCGGGCAGAGGTGCACTACACCGACGCTCCCCACTTTGAGTCATCAGATGTTGAGACTCATTGGCCCAGTAATCACGCTGGCTACAGTGCCCTTCAGACCGGAGCACAGTGCCATTTTCACGTCACTGTTCAGGCGGTAGAATGTCTGGCACTGTGGGGGTACCCACCCAGTCGGTCTCCTGCGAAAGAGACCTACCCCCGGTAAAAGGTAGTGCTTCACAAGTTCCTGATTTTTTCAAAAAAGTGAAAAATTATTAAACTGAAGAAGAAATTCAGGATAGGATAAAGCAAAACGAAGGGAAAGAATGGGTCTCAGTTGCTCCCTCTTACTAAACGAAAAACACGTTTATTTAGATCAGTGGTTCTTAACCGGTGGTCCGCGGACCACTAGTGGTCCCTGGAAGCATCCCAAGTGGTCCGCGAAGCAATCACATATTAAAAAAATTATAAAAAGCAACGATTCAAAAACTAGTAGAGTATGGAATCACAAGAATCTATAAACATTCATTTTTTTATATTTATTATTTATTGTATAATGCGCATTTACAATAAATGATAAAAAAATATGTTCAATAACTAGCTGTGCCCGCGACTTCGCCCGCGTTGAAAAGTGAGTTTGGGCAGCATTTTTGAAAATGCCTAACCCGCGCCGTTCAGCAAGTTCAATGTGATTCTTTAAATTACCATAACTTTTTTATTTATCAATCGATTGACATGAATTAACGACTAAATGTTAAGTTAAGCTTACCACAATATATCATTGAAAACCCCATCTAGATAGGATTAGCCGTTTCTGATATTAGCGTGCACAAACAAACAGACAAACAGACAAAAATTCAAAAAAACATGGTTTTGGGTTCTATTGCATTAAATAAAGGTCTCCTATAATATTTTTTCTCATATATCTTCCATGTACAGACAGCGACTCGTTACGTTTTTATTATATGTATAGATTTTATGCATTTTTTACAGATACATAGAACGAGGGTATATTTATTGACACTCATAAAATGTACTCATACTCATAAAGCAACTAGGTGGTCTGTGACGATACAAATTTTAACAAATAGTCCCTCGTGTTTAAAAGGTTAAGAACCACTCATTTAGATGCTATTGCTTGCTTTGCATTACGCTGGTGTCCTGTGGGAGAATGATGTCAATCCGAACGAGCCGGCCGAATTCAGCCTAATAGAATGGCTCTACTACGTATAAAAACCTCCTTTTGCTTGCCAAGCAACCGAAATAAAAGGGTAATGATTTTTAGTTACTATATGTTTAGTTAATTATGTGCCAATCGATAACAGTAGTAGGGTATAGTATTGTAGGTGTACCAAGAGCAGGGTAAGGATAGCTTGAATTTAAAGAAATTAATCTTAGATAAACATCGCTTATTCAAAGTAATCATTATTGATTTACAGTTTGACATACTTACTAAATATCATAAAATAGAAGAAAAAAAAATGTAATTTTTTTGTCTGTAATATATATATATTTTTGTGTATTTAACTTAGCAATTCTAATGTAATATGCTGTCTGAACAAATATGTTGAACGCATGCTATATCCTTTTATAAAGAAAATCGTAAAACCTATTGTCAACGATGTAATATATTTTACTATGTACAGTGAATTTTTCTTAAAGAATTTAAAAAAAAATAGACGGCTTAATCACTAAAAAGTGGTTCATTCCAGGCGACCTTTCATATAATTTTAAAAAGAGAAAAACTGGATTAGTAGGGACACTAACTCTAATTAATATTCAGGTGTAAAATCTTAAAAGTCTTAAGTCCAAAAATTGGAACCGTAGATAGTAGCCCCATGACCATACCTTCTTGAGATAAGCACATACAAACAAACAAACAATCTCTTTAGCTGTATTTATTAGTATATGCATTCATTAATTAATAAGAATAGTAAACCTATGTAGGTTGAGCAGTTGCGAGCAAATTTTATATTTTATATAAATAAATAAATAAATAAATATTTTCAGGACATTTATACACAGCGCCATCTAGTCCCAACCTAAGCCGAAGCTTGTGTTATGGCCACTAGATAACGGAATAAATTACATATACATACTTTTTCTTTTGTAAATACATACATACAATACATAGCAACACCCAGACCCCAGACAAATACAAATGTAAAATACAAATATATTTTTCCGGTGTGGGAATCGAACCCACGACCCTTTGCGAAGAAAGCAGTTCTGTTACCACTGCGCCAAGCGGTCGTCAAATCTCAGATCTTCCTACAAATAAATACCTAGATGAGGAATAAATTTTTGGTATAATAGTCTTGTGAGAAGCTTCATCGAATATTGCTAAATATAGACCTTATGCGCCGCATCTTTCGTCTGAAACGTTTTCAGAAACGCTTTTTTATAGCACCTAGCTTTCGATTAATGGATGTTCAGACTGCGGACTTCCTTCAACGTGCCGCTGCAATTCTTCACGATGAACCCTCTCTCATTTCTTAGAACAATAGCTTACATATTCACATACAAACTGATGATTAATAAAATTAAATGCTCGTATTTAGTCTCTTCTTGGTTTCACGCACCAGCTAAATGTCCCAGAATGTAACCCCACTTCTTAAAAAGACAGTACAGACAGTAGGTCGCGTCACGAATTTTTAGCGCTGAACGAAACCTGCACAGAAGTCAAAAATAAGGTATCGAGGTAACGGCGCGGCGCGCGGGGCGCGTGATCGTCGGCTGCGCGAGCGTTGATTATTTGTCCCAGTCGTGTTGTCTTTCTCGCACCAATACATCAATTACGAGCGCGATTCTACCGATGCGCAGCTATTCTCATCCAGCGCTAAACATAAATGACGCGACCTATACTCGGGGACAGTACGCCGGTTCGGATGAATAAAGTCAAAAACGCTCGCAACGTGACTATGAAGATTGGAATAATTTTAAATTAAATATTCTTTATTTTTAAAAATTATTAAATTAAATATTCTTTATTTCAAAACACTCTGACAATCATCTTATATTATTATTTTAATTTTGTGTATTTTGTTGATGCTTATATATGTGGCAAATTCAATTCGAAATAGATTTTTTTTTATTTTAGTGTACGTCAGACAACCCTTATGAAAATCAATTAACTGTCGTTCTGTTTTTCCTGCATAAAACATCTTGGCAAGTATCCCTAAAGAAAATAATATATTTATATTCTTTAGGGATACTTATTATATAGCGCACTTATATAGCGCACAACAATAATGTTGCCATTTACATGTGTGTAATTTTGGTAGTATTTGTTTTTTCTTTTAGTATTCGTAATATTGTATATGTAATGGGAGATAAATAAATAAATATCTGGGATAATTCAACAAAATAAAGGATATTTGTATGTAAATAGATGTTAAAGCTGCTGTTTAACGTGGGACTAGATGCCACTTAGTTAAAATAAATGTTCTAAAATTTCTATTTATTTATTTAATAATACCAAAACAGCCTTTTTACACGGTATTTCCGACAATGCAACTAAGAGTGATTTAAGAAATGAGCGTATTCAGTTTTAAAAGGCCGTCAACTCACCCGAGACCCGGGTTTTTATGGGCGGTGATGACCACACACCACCAGGTGTCTCACCTGCTCTTATTATATAAAAAGCCAGAATTTATCACATGGGCATTCTATCATTCTATATGTACCTAGTTAATTCGGATTAAAAGACAATACAAAAAAATAAATGCATTTATTGTGAAATAACTTAAAACATGCTACAAAAGTATTTTATAAGAAATAAAACATAGCACACATGATCACATACAATACAACTTTAAGCTTAGCGAGCGGTTTCTATGACCCAGTCAGTGTACGAAGTGACGGACGTGCTGATACCGGGCAAAGTGTCGTTAGCACATCGGTGACCCCAAGAAACTATGCCAATGATAAGGTCTCCATAGTACAACGGTCCTCCGGAGTCGCCTTGACAAGCGTCCTTTCCACCGACGTCTAGGATACCAGCGCAGATCATGTTAGGAGTAACGACGTCATTTGGGTTGTGAGCCGCATAGCGGGCAGTACAGAGCTGGTTGTTGACGGTGTAGATTGTCACGTCTTGGAGAATAGGTGCTGCTGACCCGCCCCACTGGAAGAAAAGTACATTAATAAGAAACTGAAGCTATACAACCATAGCTTGTAGTAAATTTTCGTTGACAATCTCAGCTTTTGATTTAATGAACAATGGAAAACGAACACGAACAAAAAAAGTGGAAAGACCCGGAGGCCCATTATTTATCTTCCCGTCCACCCTTAACCTAACCTTAATTCCCCTCGTGACAAATCCTTTCCCCTTTTTTCTACTTTAAAAGCTGGCAACGCACTCGTGAGGCACTTAGCTTTACGACTGTTTATGGGAGGAAGTGGTGGCTTACCACCAAGCAGAGCTCTTGCTTAGTTGCCCACTAAAAATAACGTCAACATATGCTAAGTCACCATTTCAACCACTTTATTTCTCAGGTAGCCTAGAAAGTTTAGCAATTTCTTCAATTCCCTTGCGATCCTCTACAAAATAAAGTTGCCAAATTTTCATCAAATCGAGAAGATAAATCGTAAAATAAAAGAAATAATGCTATTTAAGTATTGCAATTCATAAACTAACCGAAGTAGCGCCCCATCCGGCGTGGACCACTGGCAAATTATCAGGAATATCTGATCCTTGGATGACAATGGTTCCTCTCTGAATCGATGGAGTGTAGACTAGAGGTGTGATGAGCTTCATAACGCCAATATCGGCATCGAACCTGGCTGCCTTCCTGTAGTCTGGGTGGTTGATCACATTTTCTACGTAGTGGATGACTCCTCCAGAATTGCGAAGGGTAGTCCCCGCTCTGACGCGACGGAATCTTGGCTGGTATGATCTGGCAATATTTTTTTGTTTTTTATATTAATATGTACAGTGTTAATTGTATTGTAATACATAGTATGAAAAAGCTTTCGCTTTTCAGGTCTGTCTCTATGTATGCTTAGATCTTTAAAACTACGCAACGGATTTTAATGCGGTTTTTTTATATATGGAGTGATTCAAGAGCAAGTTTTATACGTAATATATATACAGAACAGGTCGCTAGTACATTATTCAATCTACTATACGAGTTTTTGGTCGAATTCTATTTTGTGAAAGAAAGAAAGAAACATTTATTCTAGAGCACATTAGAAAAAGAAGTATAACAATACACACTTGACAAGTAAACAAATAACAAACACAGGTAGGACAAAGAAATAAAACAGTATTACTTTCGAAAAGGAATTTCTTCAATAATGTGTGTATTGGTTTAAAAAAACTGTAAATAAAAAAATTGATTGATTTTTATAACAATATCTTGAATTTAAAAGATAACTTATTCACGATTGAACTTTGGAA
Source organism: Eurema mandarina (assembly GCA_018238005.1). Taxonomy (NCBI): domain Eukaryota; kingdom Metazoa; phylum Arthropoda; class Insecta; order Lepidoptera; family Pieridae; genus Eurema; species Eurema mandarina. Next base: position 11,743 of record DWAJ01004153.1, read on the forward strand.
CCGCATTATTTTATCATTTCATTATGCGTAGTTAAACCATTTTATTAGCGTTATTAAAGTGACCATAATATTATCATATATCCAATATCATCGTTCTGGTCAGTACATTGCTTCAAGATAGTATACTGACTATTCAGACTTATCAGGAATTATTCAAACAGATAACAATAAAAATATTAAATTCTGTACTTTAAAATTCATTTTTTTTTGTAAATCATCGTTTTGTGTAAAGTCTTACGATAAGCAGTCACATGAAGTTACTAGTTTCAAAGTTCATAGTTAGTTTAAAAGAACTTTATACTTCTCTTTATATATTATAAACTAGCTGGCCCGATGCTACTTGGTGTATGCTGAAACTATAAGCTATAAGCTGAACAGTGTGTTACAAAACAAGTGTCCGATCCTGAAGGGTAATATTCTCTATCTAAAAACCTTTTCGAATAAAATAAAAAAAAAATATATCTAAAAATAACAACGCAATAAAGTTTGTGATTTGCCAGACAGACGTCTTTTTTGTACTCATACAATGACAGATGTACATTGTATGAGTACAAAAAACTGATTTTTGTGATGTTTGTCACAAGGTCGTTTTCAAGAAATTTAAGAGTTGCGCACCCTACCATATGTAGATTTTGAGACAACTTTCAGGGTATCGTTATACAATTGTTTACAGACTTACAGCTGGGTACCTTTAATTCCGACATTCTTTCCTTATTTAAACTTAAATGACTGACTGGACCTAATGGTCCAGACCAGACAATCTATAAAAAATATGGATTTTTGGATTATTTTGTAACTCACGATCCCTCGAAGCAATGAGCAGCAGACAGCAGGAAGTAGCTAGTCAGGATGTTGGCACCACACGACTGACTCCAGGTTGCGAACCAGGTGCTCCAGAATTCCACTTGCACGAGAGAAGGGTACTCCTCAATGGTCGTATCTTGACCTCCTACGATGCGGGCGGCTTGGATCCCAGCTAGAGCTAGGAAGATAGACCGATGATAAAATATTTTTTAAACTATAACCCGACCAAATGATAGTTGTAAGTTCTTTTAAGTTTTAAGATGCTATGTACACTCTTTTGGGTTACTGTCTCGTTCAGTCATTATTTTTTTGTTTATATTATCAATTACCATGCAACGACTGTAATCTGTTTATTTAATTACTAAAAATAAATAAATAAATATCAGGTTTTTTTAAGAGAAAGGTAAAGTACTAATTTAGGACGCTCATTTAAACCATCTTATCCCAAGCTAAGCTGAGCTTGTGTTATCGCAAAGGATAACGGATAAAATACATACACATACTTTTAATTCGTTAATAAATACATATACTACATAGTTACAACCAGGACGCATAAAGATGGAAATGAAAATTACAAAATATATTTTTTTCTAGTGTGGGGATCGAACCCATTACGGTTGTCGCAGAAAGCTGTTCAATAATTTAGGTGCTACGTCATAACAGCCAAAAATACATACACATATACCAAAATTATGACCGTAATTAATTTATTTCTATTTCTATTTCTATAAATTTAGCATCGTCGCAATTATGTAAAATGACCCCTTAAGAACATATAAAATAAGAAAATATGGTCCAGTTTTTTACCCTTTGGATACGGAACCCTAATAATTAAATAAAAATGCAACTTCTTTAAAAGAAGACGTGTTAATACACCAGCAATATGATTTTGAATAACCTTA
>DWAJ01004154.1:0-13445 GCA_018238005.1 Eurema mandarina
CTGATTTTTCTTGTCTTATATCTCAAGATAATTATCTAAATTACTTGAAAAAATATTTGTCCTACAAAATCTATGGTTTGATCAAGTTTGTCCCCTCTTTCCAACATGTATCGATAACGAGGTCATCATAAATTATTACTAACCAGCTGATTTTTATTATTTACTTAGTAATCAATTGGAAAAATGTACCAGGGATCCCGCACTACTACTTGTACAAAATCAGTTTTTATCTACATATGCAGAACATGTAATAAATGTTAGGCTAACTCCCAAAATTTGGAGCGTGAAACAGACAATAATTCTATTATAACCATAATAAATTGGATTTCAAATTTGTACACAAAATTTCACTTTTTAGATTTGTCAGATCCGTTAATGGTACTATTACTAAGATATTAGTGTAGTATGCTGCAGTGCAGTTATGTATTATTTAATTATCTAAATAAGGCCCTGAACAGCAAAAAATAAAAATCCAGCAATGTATTTTAAACTCAGAGCTCGCTCAGAGCGTAAGTATCCATTGCTGGTCAGGAAACGTCTTTAAAATCGCACCGAAACATACGGGTACCAGGTTTAAAAAGAGGACCGTAACGAAAAGGTCTATATCATCGTCTCTTAATAATTAAAAAACTATTAGTCTTAGAAACAAAAATGTGGTGTGAATATTACACTTATATAGTCAGCTCAATCTTGTTTTCATTTCAATCTTTAACTTTAAAAGCGATTCGCTACAATAGACGTTTCACGTTAAAACAAACGGCCGTGTGCCCAGTTTGCACTACGCTATGATCATGGTTTTTGGACGAGTCTATCAGTATTTTTTATACTATGAAGTGGGGAGATGAGCTGGATGCACTCCTGAATGCTGATGGTAAGAGCTACACCAGCCCATTATATTTTTTTCACCTGTATGTAAAAAAAATCGAGGCCCGGTTACGCATTGCTATTTCTATCGAAGTAGTTACTGATCGGTCTCACAGTCACACTGACCTACTCTATATTGTCTATATGAAGAAAAGAGAGATGTATCTATGCTTTTAATCAAAAAGAGCATTGACGAGAATCAGTCAAACCATTGACTAGCCGTTACACCCAATGGTTCAATATATTTTTCAATAATATTTTTTTCCCATATTTCAAACAAACGATTTACTCATGACGTCACATCCTAAGCTCGCAGCGTGTAACCAATGATACATCTTTATAATGGTCTTAAATAATAGCTTAGATATTACAATTACATAATTATTTTATTTTCTTTAATGGCGGTTCTTGGCTGTAGAAACTGCCTAGCGAACCGGTAGGACATAATTGTTTTGTAATACCATGATAATACAACATGTTACTATATGTAGCCTAGTTGAATAAAGATATATTTTGACTTTGACTTCGAAGACCATCTTTACCTAGCAAAAAGCTGCTCACTCGGTGTTTGACCCCAGCAGGTACCAGTGCGACAGAACTCGCCGAGAGATTTTATCTTTAACTATGACGGTTAAGCAAATTGTTATTTTTACGAATTGGAACATTTACAACATGGTCTTTAGCGTAGTATTACCCTTAATAAGGTAAAATATAGAATATGGGAATACGCAGTAGCTAAAAAGTTCGGAGGTTTACCCTAGCTACGTTAATATAATCATAGTTATAAAATTATTCCTAAAACGATCCTATACCTACCTTCATTAAAATCTAACATTAATTATACTCATAAACATTCGTATAAACTTGCTATTTTTAGCTATAACAGTCTTTTTATATATTTGTTTTATAGAGAGCAGTCGAGCAGGCGTGCCATTTGATGAAAAATGATCATAACCTTTACTATGGACAAAGGATATTTAAGTTATACTGGTTAAAACCCGAGATTAAAGTCTTCCTCAGAGCTGGGGATACATACATGCATACAAAGAAACTTTTGACTTTCCATAGCTGCCAATAAAGAAAATAATACTCGTAACATGAACACCATAGACTCATAGAGCATACAATGTGTTACAAATCAAGAGTCCGATCCGAAAACCTCTTACTATATAACGGTAGAAGGTCCTTATTTTGCTATCGTTTTGAAAAAATAACACAATTAATTTTTTTAAACAAAACAAAATAAACTGAGTAAAATTGCAAATTACAAGGCAACACTGCCGTTCACCTGCTCTGATAGCTATAGGGTCTACGAACCGTACGTGAGTTGCCAGCATTTGTGAATTTCCTTGAATTTGTGTAATTTTTTCACTAGAAACATAACCTTTAAAACTTTATTGCATTATTTTTGGATATAGATTTTTCATTTAATTTTATTTGAAAAAGTTTTTGAATAGAGAATATTAGGTCTTCAGGTTCGGACACATGTTTTGTAAGACTGTATAATACCTAGAACCGCAGTATTATAGGACTCTCGTCTCTCAGTCTATGCGTTATACGTCTATGATTAACATATTACAAACTCCTTTCTAAGGAGATACAGACTCATTATTAATATCATATTCGGGAACGTCCATTGGCTCCAATTTAATGTCAACAGTGGTGCTTTCCACCAGATCATTGCTCATTGAATTATCACTCATTTCGGTGGTACACAACTCGCTCAGTATCAACTTACTAGACTCCGTATGATCGAACTTGTGTTTGAGAATAGAAAATTCCAGAACGTTATACGACGCACAACAATATTCGCATTTAAAAACGATAGAATCTCGCGGAAGTTTCGAACCTAAATAGGTATTACTATCGTTGAAATTCCTCAAACAATTCTCGCATTCGACGTTAAATCTCTTATTCGAGAATCTGTACGACAATAAATCATCCACATTAAATTCTTTGTGGAATTTCTGAATGTGATGACGTAACGTACGCCGCGCGCTAAAATCTTTCGCACAGATAACACATGATGGGACTTTTTTTTCTTTTCTACAAAAATGCTGTTGTCTATGCGTGTCGTAATTCCCCTGGCCGTTAAAAACTATATTGCAAATATCACATTTATAAACGTCATCTTTAGCTAGATGTTTCGTTGACACGTGTATGTTTAATGATTGGTGGGAACTGAAAGAGACAGAGCATAGATGACAAGGATAGGTGTTCATGTTCACTGAATGTAAAAGTTTTAGATGTAGTTTGCAGGATTTGGCCGATTCGAAACGTTTATTGCAAATGTGGCATTGTGAGAAAATAGCTGAATGAGGATGTTTAGACCTAACATGTTTCCGTAAACTGCGTTTTTCTTTGAAAAGCGCTTCGCATTCAATACATTTATACCTCGGCTTCCCCGTATGCATGAACTCTATATGCCTGCTCAAACCGCGTTTACTCCGAAACTCTTTTGCACAAAAACTGCATTTTATAACTTGATCGTTCAAATGCACCATTTTCATATGCGACGCGAGATAATATTTATTATTATATATCTTTTGGCACAAACTACACTGCACGATATCTTCAGACGAATGGTTAAGTTTAATGTGATGTCTTAGAGATCTTTCGTTCATATAAACGCGACTGCAAACACTGCAATTGTATGTTAAATTTATTTCCGAGTCGTCGACACTGGACGATATATTTGAATCAGCTATTTGAGTTTGAGGATGAAAGATTCGCGTGTGAAATTCTAAGCTAGAGATGTCTGTGAAGAGCTTGTCGCAGTACGCGCATGTGTGAACGCCTTTTGGGGGTAGACAGTACTTTTTGTGTTCCGCAATTGAATCTTTACAATAGAACTGTTTGAAACAGACATTGCAAGTCGATAAACAGTATTCTATATCGTGGGTGGCTTTCAAATGGTCTTTTAGTTCGTAGACCGTGGTTGAAACTTTAGTACAAATATCGCACGTATATTTCTGTCTACCCTCGCTTTGAGTCAACGATTTTAAAAGCGATTTCTTGCAATAATCGTAGAACATTTCAAACGTGTGATCGCGTTTGACGTGTTGTCGCAACGACGGTTCGTGATCGAATGACGTCTGGCAGTACTCACAGTGCACTTTTGCTTCAGAGTCGCCGGACGAGGTCTTCTCTACATCTTGTTTATGGTACACCGATATATGGCTCTTCAAATTCTCTATGCCATAGAAGGTTTTCGAGCAAAACTCGCACGTCAATTGCTCTGGACTGTTCGAATGTCTGGCCATAGTATGCCGTCTCAGGCTATGATGCCACATGAATACTTTGGGACAAATATCACATTTATACTCTTCCCTTTCACCGTGCAGCATTTCAACGTGTCGTTTCAAATTTCGAGTGTTCGAAAACCGTTTGTCACACAGATAGCAGTGGTTCAAATCCGTGTCTGTTATATCATGTAACGTCTGAATATGGGATATGAGCGATGACTTTCCTTTGAAGACCTTTTGACAATAATTGCACGTTGGATACTGTGCCTTCGGGTTGTGTATCTGATTCAAATGCCTTTTCAGATTCCGTTGAGATGTAAAAGTCTTGTCGCACAGATTACAAACAGAGCTGGTCCGTAACGTTTGGAAGTGAACAGATATCATATGGGATACTATATTCTGTTTGCGGGTAAAGATGCGTCCACAGAGGTCGCACTCGGGGAATCCCTGTCCATGTCTGTTGTGGCCGCGGCTTAAGTGGAGTTGTAAGCCGGAAGAGCTTCCAAAAGTCTGGCTACAGATGTCACAAAACCAAGTTGCGTTGACATGGTAGTTCTCTATATGTGTAATGAGGTTGTATTTCCGGGTGAATGACCGGCTGCAGTAATCGCAGACGAAATCTCGAGTCTGCATGTCTGGAAAAAACAATATCAAAGTCAAATATATCTGTATTCAACAGTCGTAGTTTATTATATTACGGCTAGCTGTTCATCGATTAGCCGTATTGTCATAGCGATACATTCTCTAATAAAGCGGTCCACGTTTAGCCGCATTGTACTACTATTTATATTGTAGGTAAGGGTTATTTGTTTTTTCATTATAAAGAAAAAGCTTGATTACTTAGCTTTATTTTAATTAAAGCGGAATAATCGAGTTCTTTTATTATTATACAAAAAGTAACCTTACCTAACTTATATATTAAAAACTGTCAAAGAGGCGGCTAAACCCTCAGTTTATTACATTACAGCTAGCTGTGTTGAATTACGTATGGCGACGATTACGTTCCGGCGGTTTTTAACTAAGCCACATTCAATACAGCTAATCGTTGAACTGGTGCATTAAAAAACTACCCTGTTTTTGAAAAGAGCTAGCCGTAATAATACAACGGATTATACAATCTACAACTAGGCTACATATAGTAACACTTCTGAGTTATCATGGTAAAACAAAACAATCATATAGGTACCACTGGTTCATAAGGTAGTTTCTACACTGTAGGGGCTAGAAACTCTTTTAAAATAAGAAAATAAAATTTAAATTAATATACATACTAAAATAACTATTACAATATTTGTACTTTAAAAGGGTGACTTTTATGACCTTTTAAAGTACAAATCCTGATAGCATGAAATTTTACGTTTATTTAGTTTGTTAGTGTTGGACTTTCATAAATATACTTTGAGAGCCTATCTCCCCTCTTATAACCCTTTTTTCCAACTAAAAAGTAAGCCTATATCCTTTCTACGACTAGATTATCTATGTACTATGTTTCATTAAATTTAGGCTTTTTTTTATTCTACGAAGCAATGACGTGACGTGCCGGATGCCCTCCTGATGGTAAGAGAAACGCCAGCCCATAACCAATGTAGTGCTACCCAGAACTTTGCTCCGGGCAGGGGTGCACTACATTGACACTCCTCACTTTAGCTTGAAAGCGATGCAGACATACAGATATACTTACGCATTTATATTAGTATGGATTTATAAACATCATATAGAGTGAAGACATTATTTAGTAACCAAACAAATTTAATAAAACAAAAAAATTGACAATCTCGGTTTTTTAAATCCCTCTGTATGCTAAAATTTTGTAAACTGTAGCATGAAAATCGATTGTGCGATTTTCATGCAGTTTTTTTTATTTAGAGTGATTCTAAAGGCGGTTTGTATTAAATCAAATAACACGTATGTCTTGATCAAAAGAATACTCTTTATACTATCTATAACATAATTAATAGCTATAAAAAAATATACTAACCTTTTACTTTTTAAAACAGTTCATAATATAATAAATATTCATAGAAAAACATATACTGTTTGACTTCTCTTCAGTTCAGGGTGCTAAGTTTGTTAGCCAGATGCAAAGAAAACAAACTTTATGGTTAAAACTAATAGGTTAAATTCACCTTCCTATATGAAATGCTAATAAATTAAAAACGATTACAATATTTACTATAATAATTGAGTAAACATATAAACAACTTTTTACAACATTGCTACTCTAAAACATAGACAACTGTCAATCACCCATAGACATAAGAATTACAGATAACAAATTATCCAGTACCTAGTCATCTAGGATTACAAGCATGAAAATTTGAAATGTTTTACACAGAAAAAAAGTATGTTTTTAAATTTCTGGATCAGTAAAAGCTATTATTATTAAATTAAAATTATTTTTATTATAAAATAAAAAGGGTGCAAATTTTGTGCGTAAGTAGCATAAGTTAATATTTCATGTGCTTTTGTTATTAAAGTTATTATGATTTTGAATTTTATAAAATTAATGAATATGTTTTCAACAAAACATGAATACGGTTTACAGACTATCTCGTTGCTTAACAATATGTGTATATACCTTTTATTTCAATACTTTATACACGTTTGAAAAAGTACGAATACTGCATAAGAATAGAATTCCCTGTGATATTTTTTTAAATATAGAACGATCAGTCACACGTCAAATTGACACAGTTTCGGCTTGACCTAAATTAACAAGAGGATGGTACTCTTTTAGAACGGTAATTACATAAATATTTCATCAACAAATACAGGACCAAAGTTGAAGAAAACCAAAATACAAAAGCCGGTATTTATCCACCGTGAAGTTGGTAATTGAGGACGTATCACTCGCGCGATCTTCAGCCCGGTCGCCATTTCATTTCGCCACGACCACTGTGGCAGTCTCTTACTGAGTGAAGTGTTATTATAGGTTATCCGTTGAAGTGCTAATTTACAAGATAAAAGTGCAACGAAGTAGCAATAATTAATTGGGAACACGTATTAAGTACATATAGTATTTTGGACGCGCGTAGTGTGTTTAAAATGTAAGTATTTAATTTTTTAACACTAGGTAGATTGATTCGCACGTGTTGTAAACTTCGAATTTGGTGCAAGCAAAATTGCTTGCGTAGACTAGAATTTAAGCGATTAAGTTTTAAATTCGCAATATATCAAGAAGCAAATTAATCAGATTGTAAAATATCTTGAGCTGTCATTACTTTAATTTCTGGGTGATATCTATTTTTATCACGAGCGAATATGTACGTCTTGTTTTTAAATAGTCCAATTGTAAACATTTGAATTTTGAAAAGTTGCACGGTGAACTTTCACTATTGACGTTGGAATTTTTGTAACAAAAACATTCACTTAGTTCCTTATAGTAGACAAATATAATATAATTATTGCATTCATTTCCGTGTTATTAAAAAGGGTGTATGGTTTTCATTATGTCGCGATATATTTCGCCCTCATAGCTTTTAAAAAGTATAATGTTAATTGGAATGACAAATAGTTCATAATAAGTACTTCTAGACTTGACATATCAGATCTAAAGTATTTTTTCCTTATTAAAGGTAAAACGTGTGTTATACCCATGTGTAATGCATTAACTATTTCAGAACAGTATTGAAGTTATTAATACTGCTTTTTTATCATTACCACAAACTATCTTGCTGTTTTATCAATGTTAGTGTAATATTTTTTCAATGTTCTAATTGTTATTTAACTATGGTGGATGAATCCATGCTGGGATTTTGTAGTTACCAATGTCTCTAACTTGACTCTGTTTTAAATATAGAGATGTTTAAAAATATTTGAAAATGAATCCCTCAAAAACATTGAGTCCCCAAACTTGAAACTTTTTTATGTAGCTTGTTTTAAGTAAACAAATAATAAGTAATGCTTAACTGTTGTTTTCTCTTGCCTAATTTGTTTACAAATGACCCTAATTACACACTTAACTAATAAATTTGCTTAGGCCTAAGTTAGATAATTGACATTACTTAATTAAGACAATCACTTTGTTTTTTCATTCAAGTAACATGTCTCGTAACTTGGTGTGCCTGTTGCGTTTGACTTAGTGTCTTAACTAGATTGTCAGTAAGTAAAATGGTTTACAACATATATAAACTTTGACCCCACATAAGCTCTGTTACAACCCTTTTTTACAGTTAAAAAGTACCCTATGTCTTTTCTTAGGCTCTAGACTATCTGTGTACCGAAATTCATTTCAATTGGATTAGTAGTTTTGGTGTAAAAGTGAGTCAGACAGACAGACAGATACTTTCGCGTTAATAATATTAATATGGATGTAAACCGTTCAGCAGAGCATTGCTGCTGCTGCTTCTGATTCCGAACCAATAGGCACAAAATCCCAATTTCTAGTTTTCAATAGTTTGATAATCTGTTATATACTGTAGACATAAATTTAACTAAGTGAAAATCGGTTCAACTTTTGAGAGTGTTTAAATGAAACAACTTTGCTGAATATAAATATTTTTTTATTGTTATGCTTTCACGCTAAACGCTACTGAACCTATTGTAATGAAATTTGGTACACAGATGGTCTAGAGCCTGAGATAAAACATAGGCTACTTTTTAACTGAAAAAAGAGTAATTAGAGGGGGGTCAAAGTTTATTTGAAAGTCCATGCGGACGGAGTCATGGGCAACAGCTAGTTATAATAATTTGTAAATTTCTATTTCAGCCATTGAGAAGATAAGAAATGCAAAACGTAATACCTCATCTAATCATAGAATTCCTTATGAGTATAGTGCCTAAATTTACACCAAACTGTTGATTGGATACAGAGGAAATTAGTTAAGTTAGTTTACGGACATTGTGCTAGTGTTGCAAGCATGAAAATACCAGAGACGGGCAATGTTGGAGCGTACTACGGCAATGAGGAGAATGGTCAGTGGCAGGTATGTGGTGTTTTTATAAGTAGATTTTTAGGTAGATCTTTTATAAGTGTTGCTATATGTAGCCTAGTTGGATAAAGATCAATATATAATAGGGGTATATGCATTTTATAAGTGTTGCTCACGTAAGTACAAAATGTACAATTTGTTTTTTGTAAACATTATTGTAACAAAAACAACTTCATAATTATTGGATAGTATAAAAAAGTGTACTTTAAAATTCCTGTGCAAATTTTCAAAACACAAGTTTTCTATCTTATTCCCACATGGATGAGATTTTGTACCACATCACTATTTATTTGGGACTAAAAACGTGCAACACTGGATATGTCATTTAACTGACTGGAATTTATAACCCTACTAGCTGTTATCCTGCCCCTCCCTTCCCCCCTTATAATCCTTTTTTCCAGTTAAAAAGTAGCCTATATCTCAGGCTCTAGACCATCTGTGAACCAAATTTCATAACTATTGGTTCAGTACTTTTGGTGTGAAAGCTTAACAGACAGACAGATTTACTTTTGCATTTATAATATTAGTATGGATTTTAACAACTTTGATACTATTATTGAGAAAGCTCAGTGAAGTGTAAATTACTGAATATAACGATTGTAAAAACATTGTTTCCTTCCTTTATCATGGTATTATTAAATATATCACTGTGTTATATTATAATCTGTCGAAAAAAATAGATACTTATTACATAATATATAATTGTAAAAAATTCTATTAAATGAAATCATGATCATTCTGCAAATTTTCAATGTACCAACAATGTTTTTTTTTCGTTATGGCAATTAGTGTTTACTGCAACATATTTTATTATCTATCTATATTTATAATTTGACAGTGACACTTGACAGATGATTAATATGATGCAAATGTCCTTTCAGCCAAATGGAGTTATCATAGACAACGGTGTAGGAGGAGGAGTGGTTGGCAGTGGCGACGCCGGCGTGCACAGGCCGCCTGTTTACCCCGTGCATATGCCGAGAGGGCCCATGCCAGGTTAGTATAGGCCAGAGACAGTAGACCATAGAGATAGAAAATAATACATCGTATGGTATAGACAATATTACGATATTTTATTTTAGTGCAGGCATGCTTTCGACCATACACAGAGTTGATAAAAATAGTATTCTCAAAAGTAGCTATAAACTTTTAAATAAAAAAAAATCTTGTTGTCAAGAGTGACCATAGACAAAATATAAACTCTTTCTAAATGAGAGCTACTCTTCTCGCTCTTCTTTGGTTTGTTCATAAATCTTTTTCTAAGCGCCATCTAGTCCCACGCTAAGCAGAGCTTCTGTTATGGTAACTAGATAACAGATATATGTATATGTAATTTATTTATTTAAATACATACATACATACATAGCAACACCCAGACCCCAGAAAAATACAAATTTAAATTACAAATATATTAGTCCGGTGTAGGGATCGAACCCACGACCCTTCACGCAGAAAGTAGTTGCGCAACACTGCGACAAGCGGTCGTCATAAAATTATAGTATAAAACTGTCACCTAGGTAAAAATAATAATAATAATCTATACTAGTTTGTGTGTTTGTTAAATTGTAAAGGTTAATCTCGGGATCCTCTGAAACGAAATTAAAAACTCTTTCACCAATAGAAAGCCACATTATTGCTGAGTGTCATAACCTATATAAGAAGCCTAAAAGGTTAATTAACATTATGCCCAACGAAACGGGCACGAGCCAGCTAGTAGTAAATATATTTCCACTAATCAGCAGGATACGTGATGGCAGGGACATACTACCACCAGCCGCCGTACCCGCCCGTGGCGGCGCCACAGGATGACTTCGCTGATTATATGTGGATGGAGAACGAGGAAGAGTTTGATAAGCAGGTATAATATTGACCTTGGATACATAATAATTTCATGTATAAATATTATAATAGTTGAGTTTTTGTTTATATTTACAATTATTGTATGTTCTTATTTTTTTAAAAGAGCGACTATCAGAGTTTCTTGCCGGTTCTTCTCTGTAGAAACTGCCTTCCGAACCGGTGGTAAATGTTTTGTAATACCGTGACGATTCAAAAGTGTTCCTTTATGTAGCCTAATTGATTAAAGATACTTTTGACTTTGACTTTAAGCAGCTTACACTTCCTACTACCGTACTAATATTGTAGATGTGGAAGTTTGTGAAAATGTGTTTGTTATTCTTTCACGCGAAAACGGCTGTACCGATTTTGTTGAAATTTGGTATGTATGTATACTTTATTATACACCCACAAAAAAGAAATCATAAACAGTCACAGAAAGAAAACAGTACAAAAAGGTTTTATCACTACTCTGACCGAGTGATCTCTCCCAGTCAACCTGAAAGTAAAATAAAAAATAAATGAACAAAGATTGACATTCACTTTTGTAGGTTTGTAACAAATTTATCAAAATTGATACAGCTGTTTTAGAGTTAAGTGATGTTGTGTTATTTATGATTTATTAAACTAATTAACTTGTAATAAGAAAGAAATAAACACATATTACTACAAAGTAGTTTGAGAACGGGTTTATTAGTTAGGAAATGTATTGAAAATTGAAGTACCATCAAAGAGCTTATATCTATACTAGTCAATACTAATATTATAAAGAATGTGTGTTTATTAAATTGTAAGGGGGTAATCTAGGGATCTACTGAACCAACTTTAAAAATTCTTTGGCCAATAGAAAACCACATTATTGCTGAGTGTTATAGGTTATTTAAGAAACCGAAAAATCAAAAGGCTTTTGCGTGGTAGTCTGTTTTGCAAATTAAATCAGAGTAGAAAGTATTTTCTATGAACGCTGCCTTAATTATGAGGGATATATTTTTCATTTATGACTTCTAAAGAAAAGATGTAGAGCTTGAAAATGCCTACAAAAAAGTCAACAACAGCATATGTTTAACTTTTATATTTAAGTGACAAAAATGAAAAAGGATTATTAACATAATGCGCAACAAAGTGGGCACGGGTCAGCTAGTGTTTTTCTATGAGTAATTATTGAAATTAATGATAATGGATGTGATTTCCAGGTGATGCAGCAGTTGGAGGAGGAGGCTTTAATGGAACAGTGCATAGAAGCGATGTTGGAGGACGAACAGAGGGAACGACACAGGCCAGTCTCCAACGGACACAATCATTTTGCCACGTAAGTGCCTCTTATGCATAGACATATAATGAATAGACTGACAGTCCCCTTATAGTCGGTCCGCCGTAAGTGACGCCAAAGTTGTATATATGTAGGTGTTAACAGCACGTTCTTATACTCGATTACACGCACACAAGCGCACCGGTAATGTTGCTACCATATTTACCCTTTAAATGTGGATAAATTGAAATCTTTAAAGAAAAATAAGAATTTTAATGCTATGTAAAAATGTTTAATTTTTTTTTATTATGTCCACAATAAAAGAGTAGTAGCTGTTGAAGTGGTTAGTATATTTAAATAATTTTTATTGTACACAGAAGAAGCACATATTATACCTATTGCAAAGACAACGACACAAGTGAAAGAGAACATGGCGGGAATCTTCCCTGTTTTAAAGCTAGATGGCGCCACTGGGCGCTAATAAGATTATAGAATTTACCTTATTACAACAGGTTCTGCTGACATTTTGACGTGTAGCATTATTTCTAAATTTTTTTATGTAACAAATTGGACAAGTGTCCATAGATTATAAATGTTATCAATATATCTCCACTTTGCGTGCTCAATGCTCATACTGCAGTTCTAGGTGTTATTATTGTATGGTTTCATGTATGTTTTCAGAACTAGCAACGGCTCAAATTCAGTGGCACTGCAGGAAGCTGTCTCCCGGTCAACTCTCAACCCGCTCGCAGCTGAGTTTGTGCCCAGCAGAGCTCGGCAGCCACCAGGTAATATATTATTACCATTTCTTTTCCATATATTTAACTAGCTCACCTGGAACAAACTTTGATTCGCCGTTGAGTATTATTGATATAGGTAATTAAAAAAATCAAGTAATTTAATGATAGTAGATAGTCTTTAGTGTCATTAGAACATTACTTTTGTCTGTCAGTTGCGTCTTGCTATACTATTTGGACTGATTTTCACTTAATAATATATTTATTCTTTAGTATTTTAAGAAACATTATTATAATTGCAGAAGAAAGACAGCATCCTCCGGAAGCAAAAGAGGAGACAGAAGCAACAAAGGAACAGATAGAACCGGCGAGGGAAGACATCCAGGAGAAAGAAGTGTCTAATGATAAAGGTAATTATATTGAGAAGTGTCTAATGACATAAATCTCTCTTTCTTTCTATAATAGGGACAAGATAATAGGCCACTTTTGACAGATGTCAGTTTTATATTCATAGTGAGGTGACCTGCTTAAAAACATCGATTAAATGAATGAATCGAATGAATCGATACAGACTTGAAACATA
>DWAJ01004155.1:0-13444 GCA_018238005.1 Eurema mandarina
TCAAACTTTAACATTAAATTTTGTTAAAAGTACTGCACGTTTCCCGGAAATATTGATGTGGTGTGTTTATTATGCTCTAAAGAACCATTTAAAACTGTTTTCAAAAATCAGTCAAATAGCCTATAATTTAATTAGTGAATGCAGACAATCCTAGTTTAACCAAACTATTTTTTTAAACGTCTAAAACTAGAAAAAATAGAATCTGAGGCTCATGGAATTACAGATTTACACGTTGTAAATGTAAGTGTGAAGTGTGAAATGTGAATTTTTGGAAGACAATTATTATTATACCTATAATTATACCTATTTCTAAAACCTAGTTCCAACTTCCGACTTTGTTTAACCAATCAAACGTCACCACGAAATCCATTGACAATATAAGTATATCTCTATCATGTCTATGTTATTTTGGCCAAAACGAGAGCCTGATTACTGACGTGTTGTTTCGGCCTTTATCGCAATTCACAAATCACAAGTAACGTTTACATTTCTCACGGATCAATTACGTTTATTTTATATATTTAAAGTGTGTTTAATTTAGCATAAGGTTTTAAATAGCGAAAAATGTTACGCTTACGTTACCTAGGTATGTTTAATAAACTTGTAATAATCGTAAAATGTAATATTGATTCAGATGAAAAGATTTTGCCGGTAATAGTTTTATTTGTTTTCTTTCCAGGTATTTTATTATTCGTAGTTGGATCATACGCTTTGTATGATTCTTCCTCTGATGTGGTACAATTAACACCGAGTAACTTTGATAAACTAGTCAAAAATTCAGACGAAGTTTGGATTGTCGAATTCTTTGCTCCTTGGTGTGGACACTGCAAGAACTTGGTTCCAGAATATAAAAAGGCCGCACGTGCTCTTAAGGTACTCATCATTAATAATATATGCTTTAACATAAGGCATTCGTACATTAAAGTAGTTTCTAGAAGAATAGTATTCACATGACTTTAACCCCTATATCAGTCTACAATTTACATGTCACCTTCCATTTCATTATATATTTTAAAATAATTAGAGCGTATTCTATATTCAAAAGTAATATTAAAATGACACTACATGATAATGTTTTTTGTTAAACAGGGCGTTGCGAAAGTCGGTGCTGTGGATGCCGATCAATATAAGGAGCTTGGACAGAAATATGGTGTCAGCGGTTTTCCTACTATCAAAATATTTACTGGTAGCAAGCACACTCCATATCAGGGACAACGAACAGCAGAAGCCTTTGTAGATGCTGCCTTAAAGGCCGCCAAAGACAAAGCATATGAAAATCTTGGCAAAAAGTCAAGTGGCTCCACTTCTGATAAGGTAACATTTTTAAAAGAACTTAAACTTTTATTATCCTCACATAGTTCCTTGTTAAGTAAGAGAAAAAATAATTCTAAGATTCAATGACTAGGGTAACTATATATTTAGTGCATCTGTGTAAAAGAATTATAAAAGAACAAATGACTATTTATAAGAATGTTCATTTATAACTCTGTAATACTTGTAACTTGTAAGTACTATTGAAAATAATGACTTTCTTTTTTTTATTTGTAAAAAAATGTAATGTAGTAAATAAATTTTAGTGAATTAAATAATAAATCATCATTTTAAACTTTAACTAATTAACACAATTTATTTGATAGAAAAATAAAAAGAAAGGTTTTGGACACAAAATTCCATGGAAGAAATCACTTCGACATGAAATTAAGCAAATTGAATCACCATCTAATACGCCATCTTTAAAGAAACTAAGATTTGACACATTACAAGCTCATTTATTTCGAAGAAGGAATTTTGAAAATGAAAATGCTAGAATAATTAAGTTAGACAAAAATCTTTTATTAAAAAATTATTATAGTTAGTACAGAGTTATATTGCATCATAAGTGTGTATACATGACCCATGTGCAGTGTATAAACTTTATTTTGATCATTAGGTCTTAAATGCATTAACACTTAAAGATTTTTTAATTTACAAATTTATTTAACTATCAAGTTAATCATTTTTATTTTAAGTTTTCTCTAATCAAAAACTATTTTACAAAAATAGCATTGAACACACATTTCTAAGTGAAATAAACATATCTTTATTCAACTAGGCATACTATAGATAGACTACTTAAAGTAACGCTTTTGAATCATCATGGTTTCTTCAGAGTTTCTACAGAGAAGAACCGGCAAGAAACTCCTATAGATTTCTAACTTGGTACAAATTTAGTATCATATAAAGTTTGTTTTACAAATATTCAATTATACACTTATCATTTTCTATTCAGTTTTCAAAATAAGTTAATAGTCAAAGGTCAATGACACCTTATCTCTTAATTACCCTCTAAACCAATATTGATGAAATATCTTGTACATATGATAGATTTGATGTTCAAACAATGTTAGATTTTAAAATATAATAAGGTGTAAACTTTCCATTGACCTATTCAATATGAGCTGTTACGAAATGTAGAAATTAAAGTTTCATACCGCCCACATACACCCACAAATTCGACGACGATCACAGTTCTAGAGATTTCCGTGGTCGTAATTCGTATCTGCTGTAACATAATGCGCTCATGAGTAATATATCGCTTTTAATTGTTCACATTTTGCTTTGCTTTTTTTAAGACCTATAATATAATAAGTCTCCAATAATTTACCTTTAAAAAAACGCAACCAGGATAGTTAAGAAATAGTATCGGCAAATAATAAGAATAACCTTGTATTTAAATAACAGAATAGGTTTCAATAAAATGTATTTTTTTAATTATATTTCGTATCCCTGCTTTGGCCTAGCAAAAGCTTAAAAAGCTTTAAATGAAAGACATTTTATGCGTATTTTAAAGTCATTGGTTTGTATTTATAAAATCTATTTGTCATTTTCTCCTTACTTGGGTATCAAAAGTATAGTAGATAGTAAAGGGGGTGAATGAACTTTTACAAAGAGTGAAATCTCGCCAAGAAATTTCTTTACATGTCATCCAAATCACAATATACGTCGTAGACGCATACGAAAATAGTAGAAGTATCTGTAGTCATTTAATAAATTTTTGTATAAAACGTAATACTTGCTACATATGAAAATAATAATCTGTTTAAATTATAACTCAAAATTTTGTTTAAATGCAAAGCCAAGGACAATAGGATAATCAAAAAATAATGTTGAACATATTGCTTAAATATAACTGAATGTTACAAATTATGTATATTGTATACCCATAATAATTTATATAGGTTTATTAGTTTTGAATAATATATCACTTGAGGAATTTAAACATTTATATTTCTTTCTAGTCTGATGTCATCACCTTGACGGACAGCAACTTCAAAGAGCTTGTTCTGGACAGTGAAGATATGTGGTTGGTGGAATTCTATGCGCCATGGTGTGGACACTGCAAGAACCTAGAACCACACTGGGCTAAAGCAGCCACTGAACTTAAAGGCAAAGTATGTGTACAAACTTGATGATAATATGAATTAATTTTACCTCACAATTTTTTTTTATATTTTATATTATTTTTTATATATTCAGTATATTAAATAGATTGCCATAGCCTACTTAATAATAATTAATTAAATATGTCAGAGAATGTTTTTGTCTAAAAACTTTATGGTAATTATACTGCAAATAATGTTTTGAGTATTGTAGAACCTCCTTTCTGCAACTATAGAATTTTCTCTATTCTACATCACTAATATCAATCTCTTTTTTTACCGTTTGTACTCCTTAATTGATACAAAAAAATACAATAAATAAAAAAATATTTGATTTGCAGGTTAAAGTTGGTGCCCTAGATGCAACAGTTCACCAGATGATGGCATCAAGATACCAAGTGCAAGGCTACCCCACAATCAAGTTCTTCCCCGGTGGCAAGAAGACCAGTGACTCAGTTGAGGATTACAATGGAGGCAGGACTTCCAGTGATATTGTTACCTGGGCTATGGAGAAATTGGCTGAGAATGTACCAGCTCCTGAAGTTATCCAGGTAAATAAAAATACATTTTCTGAGGCTTTTATGTTCATCTTCTTCCATAGTAGACTATTTATAAAATACAAGTTTGTAACCTAGTTGTTTATACATATAATATTAATAAATAAAACTATCTACTTGCATAGCATTGCATTAATAAATAAATTCATTTAGTAAGGTAGGAAAATGTATTACATCCAGCAGCTAATGTAGCGATCTTCTTGTCTCGGACGTGTTTCATTACAGTTTTGGATGACTAGATCCTTCCTTATAGACCGTGATGGAACAGTACCAATCTGAAAGTTAAATACAACTAGTTACTATTGTAGTCAGTCATTAGACCAAATGATATTACTGTCTTAAAAATTTGATACAGTTTAAAGAATGTAATAATGCACTTGATCTGTATAGTAAAAATTTAAACGGATTTTATCACAAAACATGATAGCACTTTAGATGTATAAAGCCAACTGCCGATGTTGAAAAATATACTCATATTTATACTTTCGTACACGAAACAGAGATGATATAATGTTATTGTTATGGAAATCCATACACGCGAATATTTAAAAACATGCCTGTTGTTTTGATTATAAATAAAGCTTGCAAAGATTATTTATTAGCGAATTTTCCACTCAATAAATTTACTTGATTACCTGATTGACAAAATGGGAGACGTGTTATACTACATGACTTATTATTTCGTTAAAATATTCACATTTTTTATATAAATTTCCAACATGTATTCTGGGGTCAATGGCAAAACGTATTGCCGCTATCGTAAAATAAGCTACATGATTATAGTACGTAAAATCGGTTCGTTCTGGTAATGTCGTAAAACCAATATACGTAAATCGGTATTACAAATGCAAAATTTTAATATAATTTTGTATAATTTTTGTTTTTCACAATATACTGGTATTCTAAATTTGACATTTTGTCCATATAGGTAGTAAACGAAGAAACGATGAAAGCTTGCAGCGAGAAGCCTCTATGTGTAGTTTCCGTACTGCCACACATTCTCGACTGTAACGCTGCTTGCAGGAATGAGTACATCTCAATACTCACAAAAATGGGAGAGAAATATAAGAACAAAATGTGGGGGTAAGTAAAGATAAGATTGTTCTGACAACTTGTAATTTATTAACGATCCTATAAGGGTGAACTGCCTTTGTTAAAATCATTTAAGAATTAATAATTTAAAAATTTTCAATTGTATTGCAGATGGGTGTGGTCTGAAGCAGGTGCGCAGCCAGAATTAGAGCAAGCTTTAGAACTTGGAGGCTTTGGGTACCCAGCTATGGCGGTCGTCAATGCTAAGAAACTTAAATTCTCCACACTGAGAGGATCTTTCTCTACAAGTGGAATCAATGAGTTCCTTAGGTAAGATTTTCAGTAACGTCAAAAATATATTTTTATATTAACTTTATAAAGAATTCAGAAACGAAAGAGCAATCAGGTCGTCTGGCAAAGATTGCTATTTAGCAGTAAGGCCGCCTTTTGTACATTTTCATACTTTTAGTAAATTTATTCTTTGTAATGTACAGTCGGGTATTAATTACATTATAATAAATATCATTTCTTTCATCCAAGTGGTATAATGAGCAATACTTTAATAAGGTTTCTTATAATCTCTTATGTAAATTATACATTTAATTTGTTTTTCTTTTAAATTTTAGGGATCTTTCGTTCGGTCGCGGCCAGACAGCTCCAGTACGAGGTGCAGAGATGCCTAAAATACATACAACTGAACCCTGGGACGGCAAAGATGGAGAACTGCCACAAGAGGAAGAAATCGATCTTTCCGATGTAGATTTAGAGAAGGATGAGCTATAGTGTCACAGACTGATTCGGTAGACATAGAACATAATATTTAATTTAAGTTTTGATAAAACTACCATCTTTGAAAGACATTTTGTGGCTATTTTTAATAATGGTTATTAAGTATTTACAGATGATTTACTTAAATTTTGTGATAGCACTACATACATTCTAGTAGCAGGTGTTAATATATCTCAGATTTTTATTTTTATATGCCCAACATAGCAAGTACTTGAAATAACTTTTGAGAAAATTACAAGTAGTTTTTAAATAGTACTTTACCTCTTAAAATAGATAAGAAAATTAAATGTTTAAATTTTCTTACTATAGTTGATTACTGCCAAAATATTATGTATTAATATTATCACCTTAATAATCAACATATCTCTTATTCCGCTATTCATATTATGAAATACTATTATTTGCTTGTTTTTATATCAAAATTGCCATATTTTATAACCTAATAATAATAGTTAATGTGTAACATCACACTTTTATTTAAATCTCATTATTTTAGTCAAATGGCTAGCTTCCATTTTGTGATTAATAACTAAGCATTTACATCAGTGAATCTTTCTAATAAATTATACTTAAGAAAATACTGTTTTTGTTCTTTTCAATGGAATTCTGAAGTTAACGTCTCAGAATCCCTTAGGGTTTTTTCATCGTATTTCACTGATCAACAGACCACACGGTTAGAGCAAGATAAATGAAACTGCATGGATATGTGTATTTATTACTTCGACAAAATATTCAATTCTATTCTTGGTGAAATGGCAGTGCTGTGTTGCCACAATTTTGCCAATGTCTTCTTGTAAGTATATAAAATAAGCTTCAGTTTTTCCAGTTGTCCAGAAATTGTTTCCATCAAGCACATATTTCTACAGACAAAATGTTAAAATAAATTCATGAAAAATATCTGAGATACCCTACACCATAGATGTATAACATATTAACTGATAGTCCCATAATAATTAATAATTATCGGTCTGCCGTAATTGAAGCCAAAACTGTATATATGTAGGTATGAAAGCACGCACACAAGCCCAACGTTAATGTTGCTGCTATAAGAAATTTACCAATTAAATATGTAAAAATAAATTTACGAAAAACACAAATTTTGATGAGATACACTGCGGCGACGATCTATGTAAGTAGACAAAATTGTCTATTTTGAAATGGCTTCTCCTTGAGTGCTCATACTGAGGTTCTAGGTGTTATTATTCTATGCACTACACGTAAAGTGAGAATTAATTCTACCTCATGTTTCATGGTGGTTTGTGGTTGCTAAGATCATCTTTCAAATAAGCTAGAGCGAGTAGTTCGCCGTGCGACATATTCCACTGAAAAGCTAAATGGTTGGGTAAAAAACGTACTTGGCTAATTAATTATTATTACTCCAAATACCTGGTAATAGGGCATTCAAATAAAGTTCCACTTGTCTTCTTGGAAACCAATGTTTGTAACTTGTGCATTTTTTCAAGAAAAAGACAATATTGTCTTTTTCCTTATCTAATAATAATTAAGTTAGCATTATATGAATTTTATTATATCATTGTAAACCTAATATATGTTATCCTCCTACAAGTGTTCCACTTCTCTGTTAAGTACATTATGAACTTATGAGATAGATGCAGCTTAAAAAAAGACAAAATAAAATTAAATAAGTCTTTATTTTGAGCATTTTTAATACAATACTAGTAATAAAAGAAGAACATTAGAATATAATACTGAGGAAAATATGCTTCATATTATGCAAATACATGTAGTCCACCAATTTTGCAAAACTAGTCTTAGAACCTTACACTTACTAATATAGATATGATTATTATTATTTTTTAATTTAAACATCTTGTTAAATGTATTCAAAAATTTAATATATATGTATTAGAAAAAGGTGTATAAAATCACAACCCTATAATTTCACAGACATTTTCAGTGCTTTAATAATTATTATAAAAATTTTGTTGAATCATTGTATTTGTACTATCAATGTAATGTTCATTTTGCAATAAAAAAATGCAAAATTATGCACAATTATACATTCATAAATGTCATTACTTATTTAATGGCTAAGCGAGACTGGGTGAAGCTATCATATCATATTTTCGAGATTTTTTACATAATACTGGATAACATATAGAGAAGTAGTACATTCCAGCTATTGCCAGAATAAGTGATATTATAACTGTTATAAGTCCCCATGCTGATATGCCTAAACCTTTTCTAGCTGGACTGAGATTAGGCACTTGTCCATTAATGCCTCCCCCCATTGGTGCACCTTGCTTAGGCGGCACCTTGCCATCATACTTGCTACCTCTACCAAATCCTCTTCCTCTGAGTCCTTCAGAAGAAGGTAAAACTATTGAAATTGCTGAAATGGTTAAATATTTACTCATTATAAAAAAAATCTTACGGTCATGTGATAAAAATAACTTATTTTAAAACTTAATGGGTTCCAAAAAAAGTAAAAACAAATGAATCTAAATTTAAACAGATGTACAACAAAAAATATATTTATTCCGAATTATTCAATCATTATGATTTTTAACTTACCTATAGTTATGAGGATAATTTTAAGCATCTTAATTATTTTGTCCTTTACTTTATTGAGTGATCCATTCAATTTATTCCAGCGAAATTAAAAAAACATTTTCAGGCATACATGGTAATTCTTATATTATAAGAATAATATGTTTAAAAACTACAGAAAATGCCATCAGATATTTTAAAAAATGCTTGAGTTAAAAAAAACTAAATAAAAAACTGCACGGGAACGAATCTTGAACACAAATAAAAGAAATAAACTGAACAGTGAACTGAGTAAGCAATAAGCACTAGTGATTAGGCAAGTGACAAGTCCCAATTCCCAAACTTTGAGTTTGACTTTAAAGTGTAAGCCATAGATTGTGACTTGTGTAGAACGGTTATTATAACCATATTCACACAGATCTTTTTTACTAAATGGGTAAAAATTTTAGACGAAGAAAACTAGTTTTAAGCCTAATATTGATTATTTTTATGTACCACAAGTTTTAGATTAAAATCAATCCTTAATTGATTATGTTATAGAAATTGCATAATCTTGAGCGTTAAACAACAGAGACATGCATTAAAGTCATAATTAGAAATATCCAAAATATATAACGCTGAGTAGACGATTGCTTTTATTAATGTCGACGTTTTCGACGAAGGCTTATTTAGTTAATTACAGTAATTTTCTACAAGCTAACACTGAAGCTTTGAATACTAAATCTTGTCTATGGGTATTTCCTTTTAATTTGTTGGCGTGTACTTCCGTTTGCGTTGATTATTGCAGAAACGTCAAGTGAAATACCGGCGACGGGCAAAATGCGGTACTCTGTAATATTTCTCCTTTTTTGTATTACAATATGTGGTACCACGAATATAGACACAGTTTCAAGTGACATAAAAATAAAAAATGTGGATAGAATTATAGACTGCTCGTCTCAATTAGTAAAAACTACTTCAAAGCTAACCCTGGAGAATGTAGGCAAAACACCGATTAAGTATTTTCTACTAGCAGTGGAGAATGCATTTAAAGATAATTTAGCCTTTCTTGGAGCAAAAGACAGCAACAACAAAGATCTCAAACTGATAGAGACGACGGTAAAAGGGTTTGATTACGTCAAGTTTTATCGTGTAGAGTTGAAAGACTCGATCAACGCGGGTTCCACATCAGTCATTACTACAGAAGCTGTATATATGAAGTTTTTGATACCTTACCCTACCGCTATAGCCCAACAAGAGGATCAACTAGTTAAATTAAGTGGTAACCTGTACTATTATTCTCCTTACTATGTCACTTCACAGAAAACCAATGTTATTATGAATACAAAGAGTGTTGAATCTTTTACTAAAGTAAAACCATTCAGTCAACTGGAAGGTACACTTATATTTGGTGCATATTCTAATATTGGTCCTTTCTCAGAGAAAGAGCTAAATGTTCACTTTAAAAATAATTCACCTTTCTTAACCGTCACTCGCATTGAGCGCCTAGTTGAGGTTTCCCACTGGGGAAACATAGCTGTAGAGGAGAAAATCGAGATTGAACATTCAGGCGCTAAGCTAAAGGGTCCATTCTCAAGATATGATTACCAACAAGATCATCACAGTGGTCCTGCAAGTGTCCGAGCATACAAGACCTTCCTTCCAGCATCTGCTGCTGATGTCTACTACCGTGACACCAATGGCAACATTTCTACATCAAACATGAAAGTTAAGAAGGATTCTGTAGAATTGGACTTAAGGCCACGGTATCCTCTGTTTGGAGGTTGGAAGACACACTACACACTAGGTTACAATGTGCCTAGTTATGAATACTTGTATCATTCAGGAAATGAATATCTTTTGAAGATGAGAGTCATTGACCACATTTTTGATGATATGCAAGTGGATGAGTTGGTAACAAAAGTTATTCTACCTGAAGGAGCCCATAATATCAAAGTAAATTTCCCCTACACAGTTACACGTTTGGCTGATTCTGTGCACTATACATATTTGGACACCCAAGGCAGACCTGTAATATCTTTTACTAAAAAGAATGTGGTAGAAAATCACATTCAAGATTTCCAACTCCGTTATACATTCCCAACTATATTTATGTTGAGAGAACCACTACTGGTTGTTGCTTCTTTCTATAGTTTATTCCTTTGTGTTATTATTTATGTAAGATTAGATTTTTCTATTCACAAAGCAGAACACCCTCACAAAGACTAAGTACTATATTAGTTTTGGGATTTTGGAGTTGATTTCATCAGTAATGAGTAATTGAATATAAGCTATGATAAGGTAAAATGTGAGGTTCTAGTTTAAAAGACTTATTTATTCTACAGAATTGTCTGGTACAGATTGAGATGATATCAATTCCAAATTCAATGTAACTAAAATTTTATTATATTGTTTAATAAATACAATTTTATTTCATACAATAAACATTAAAAATATATTATTTTGTTTTATTTCTTTGCCCAATCGTCACACAAGTGATACAGATGAATGTTAATATAATAAATTAATGAATCCTTTTCTCTGCTGATGAATGTTCTATAGTAATGTAATAATATGGGACATGTATTTTAATATTTATACTTTTACATTTTACAAATTCGTTATTTTGAAGTTAACTTGTGAGAACATTTAATTCTACCTAATATAAATGCAAAAGTAACTACACGTTTCGTAGAATTATACGATTAAGATGTGTAATTACACACCTTTTGATTTTGATAAAATTTACTAGTCTAGTATGGAAATGCTATCGCGATTAGGGTTAAAGTGATAGACATAGAAATTCCTTATTTTTGTAAACGTAAATTCATATAATATTAACTGTGACCCGCGACTCCTTTCGCGTGGACTATCATATAAATTTTGAAACCCCCCCCTTATAACCCTTTTTTCCAGTTAATAAGTAGCCCATGTTTTATCTCAGGCTCTAGACCATCTGTGTACCAAATTTCGTTTTTATCAGTTCAGTAGTTTAGGCGTGATGGAAAGACAGACAGAGTTACTTCCGCATTTATAATATTAATATGGATAAAAGTGAGTGGATAGGTAGTGTAACCGCGGTCAGCGAGTCAGAGTCTTAAATAAAACAGCCCTTCAGCGATATATATTTTATTTAAAAAGCCTTTGAACATTTTGAACAAAATAAAATTACTGTAACGCATACATATATACAATACGCTTCAAGCTTGAAGAACATTGAGACAGCAAAATCATACTTCAATAAATAAGGCATGTTGAATTTTCAGTATACATAAAGTTAAACAAACATTTGGTGTTTAATATACAAAATATTTTTACACATTTTTGCAACGAATATAAGATCGGGAAAAACTTTTTTTGCTTCTATGTACTGCAAATGAAGAAAATATATGTATTTGATAAGGTATATATTATATATTCATTATTCACTATCTTTACACAACATCAAGTTATATAGACATATATGTAGAACTACAATACACATTCAGTATTTCCGTTATATTTTTGAAATGGCAGATTACATTCATGCATCATGATACATAAACTATTTTTAGAAACCTTTTAAAAACGATGGTAGTTTGAGCTAAATAATTAGAACAAATTTTTTTTCATGTAATATACTTCAGATTTTTTTTAACATTATAAAAACATACAATATGCAGTAATACCTCAATTATAAAACATTATTACAGAAAATAATTGTTTCTCTTTCAAAAGATAAAAATAACGTTAAATTAATTTGTACAAGAGTATCAGCAATAAGTTCATACATAACATTTTCATTACAAAACATGAGGATTACGCTAAAAAAAATATCAACACCAAATGTTTTGACAATCATTTAATGGAATATGAAAGTATTTTTTTGTTTTTTTAATATTTTTTGGATACACAACATTCAAAGATTATTTGATAATGAAATGTATGTATTTGATAAGGTATCTATTAAATATTTACTATCTTTACACAACATCAAGTTATATAGACATAATATATGTAGAACTACACTACACATTCAGTATTTCCGTGATATTTTTGAAATGGCAGATGACATTCATGCATCATGATACATAAACTAATTTTTAAAAAGATTTTAAGTAGTATGGTAGTTTGAGCAAAATAATTAGAACAATTTTTTTATCATGTAATAGACTTATATAATATACTTTAGAAAATTATTTATTTCTTATTATAACAAATCTTTATAAAAAATATACAATAGGCAGTTATACCTCAATTATAAAACATTATTTATGAAAATAATTGTTACTCTTTCAAAAGATAAATAGAGCGATAAATTAATTTGTACAAGAGTATCAGCAATAAGTTCATACATAACATTTTCATTTTTAACATTAACATTACAAAACATGAGGTTTACAATAAAAAAAATATATCTACACCAAATTTTTTGACAATCATCTAATGGAATATGAAAGTATTTTTTTGTTGTTTTGATATTTTTTGTATACACAACATTCAAAGATTATTTGATAATTATTATGACACTGATTCATGATTTGTGCGAATGTGAATTCAACGTTAATGTTACGAGTTATGACAAAAAATGCTGTATTTGAGAATCGTTTTGCAGGAAGGAACTTTTCTTAAAAGGTATTCTGAAAGTACAAAAACACTTTAATGTTTATGTTTTTATTATAATAAGGCAGGCCCTAAATAGCCCTCATTTAATGAAATACAATGGGATTAAAATTTCTCATAATCTCGAAAATATAGAAAGGTATTTTTGTAGGTTTAATATATATGACGACCGCTTGGCGCAGTGGTCAACTACTTTCTGCGCGAAGGGTCGTGGGTTCGATTCCCACACCGGACAAATATATTTGAAATTTACATTTGTATTTTTCTGGGGTCTGGATGTTGCTATATAAAATATGTACATGTATGTATGTTACAAAAGAAAATAATGTATATGTAATTTATCCTTAATCTAGTTGCCATAACACAAGCTCTGCTTAGCGTGGGACTAGATAGCGCTGTGTATAAGTGTCCTGAAAATATTCACATTGATAACACTGGTCAACACAAGTCTTATTTCCTTTATTTTTTTATCTGTTATTGGGTATTTCTATGGCCCTGAGTATGAAAAAAATACTGAAAGATTGCTAACAGCTTCAGTTTTTAAAATGTAGAGTT
>DWAJ01004156.1:0-13442 GCA_018238005.1 Eurema mandarina
CATTATACAAGAATTAGATTTTTGTATTGTACAAGTTGAAATCTTAGAAGTGTGTTGTAAAAGAACGTATTACGTTTTCTTTTTATAAGTTTGCTGCGTAATCGTGCAACCCGAGTGAGCATTACATAAAGTGCTCTATTAACTGTTCGAAGTTCTGATCGTAGTTAACGTTTTATTATTGTTTCGTTTTGTTAACTTATCCCACTTATCGTTCGTCATTGAAAGAGTAATCGTGGATATTTTGCGTTTTCAAGTCCTTTTGAATTATTTTACGTATGAGACTTCATCTCTGGGCATAGATGCACGCTTACCAGCAAGCAAGCAAGCTTTTCCTCACTGGTTTTCCAAGCGGTACTTATAAAGGTTTTAACTACTTTAGTTTTAACCTAGTCGACAACGTCGAAATTGAATGTGAGAAAAATATTATTATTAAAAAACTACTATGCAATTTACAAGTTACTTAGTAACTAGATCAAGGCTCTTAATATGTGAAGATACGACACGATAATTTCTATGCGACGAGTTATAACATGCCTATATTACAATATTATAAAAAAGCATATATACAGTTGAATTAAGAAACCTCTGTTCTTTGAAGTCGGTTTAAAATGAACAGCATTAAGAACAATAAGAACAAACCTGGGCGCAGTGGCGTTAAGCTGGTCCCTGGTGGCGGCGTCGAGCAGCGCGGGGTCGACGGCGGCCTGCGCGGCCGTGACGCCCAGCGCGGCGCAGAACGCGTTGACGGCGCGCGCGCTCACGCCGCGCCGCCGCAGCGCCGACAGCGTGAACAGCCGCGGGTCGTCCCAGTCTGACGCGCACACACACACACTCTTACTCGTCTTTTTTATATGCCTACTAGCTCTGCCCCGCGGTTTTACCCGTTCCCGGGACAATACCGGGATGTAAGCTATCTTCTCTCTAAGTACAAACCTTCCCTGGACTTCCACGAATAATTCAAAACCAAAATTAGCTAAATCGGTAAAGGCGTTGTTGAATTATAAGTTATAACATTACAACGATAAGTGGCATTGATTTTTATAAACATATATCTATAGATAGTTTCTATTGGCATACGAATAAGACTTAACAACGAAATTTTGGAGGGTGCATTCAATGATTATGAATGTAATTAATCATAATTAATTCAATTTTGTACACATTTTATTTCTTTCTTGAACCGTGAGCTCGTAGATACATTATTATATCTGATCGAGAAAAAGGCATTATATTTAAAACATCAAATAACTTTTCAAAAATTTACGTCAAGAGCAAGTCATTTGCTCCACGTTAAGATCATGAGGGATTACCTTCTAATGATTCAGTTTAAATTTAAATATAACCTGAAGTTGCAAATAAAATTTAGATAACTATAATCAAAATAATATTTTACCGTTAACAATCCCTTCGTCAATAAGTTTTGCAATCTTTCTTTTAGACACAACAGTGTAATTCACATTTAGGCGACCATATTCCCACTGCACAGGACAGTAGATATCTAAAGCGTTGCATAGCCAGTAGTATGAGGACCTGAATTAACAAATATTTTTGTCAAATTTATCTATATTATATAAAATCCTTCGAGTTCAAAAAAATATTTATTTATTTTATTTTTATTTAGTTGAACAAAGACATATCAAATTAGGCAAAAAGTTTATTTGTTATCATTTTAAAGTATAAGGAAACAATGCATACAACTTACACTGGTTCGATTTGACAGTTCGCCATACAATTATGTCAATATTACGAGTCTTAAGGCGTGCTTAAATTTAATTTGCGTATGAGTATTTGGCCGCAAGGATATTAAATATTAATTGCCAGTATGAAGTTATAATTAGTAACATCTCGGTCAACTCACCTCCTTGATTGGAACTCTTTAGTGCACAAAGAGTGTGTAATATGTTCGATACTATCACACAAACAGTGTGTGTAGTCATAGGTTGGGTAAATGCACCACTTATTTCCGGTCCGGTGATGTGGCTTGAACTTGATTCTATAAGCAACTGGATCTTGTTTTCCTTCCTCTAGAGTTATTTTCATTCTGAGAGTAGCTTCACCTTCATCTATTTTTCCATTTTTCATGTCCTGAAGCAATTGATAGCAGACAGAGTCATAGTTATTAAGTGCAATAGTAGGAGTAGTAGTAGTAAATAAAAGTAGTGTAGTGTAGAAGTAATATACATATATAATAGTAGACAAGTTGAGTGGCAAAATTGCCTTTTAGGAATCATGCTGCATGCATAGAGGTTTTATGGAAATAACTATAAAATTAAAAAAAAAGAGAGGATATGATGCAGTTGTAACAAGTAACAACAGCTGTTTAGTATGGCTATTAAAATTAAAACAATATATCAACATATTATTATTACTGATTTGTTTTAATTAAGTATAGTTTTAATACAGACCTCAAACAATTGTAGGCTCTCTTCAATGGGTCTGTTACGCCATGGTGATGGAGGTGGGTTAAAACCCTTGATATCCTCAGCTTTCTGGTGGCATACATACGCCAGATCTTTATTTATCAACTTCACTGCCCATTCATACAGCTGGTCAAAATAGTCAGAAGAATGTGTTATCTTATATGGCTTATAACCTGAAAGTATAAATGTGGATGTTAGCAATACAATGATGCAACTTTTCATACCTTTTTTAGAAATTTACTTAACTATAATCATAGGAGTTATTATTGAAATAAATGGTTATATTCTGAAAATATAATTAAATTTCAACCTGCTTCACAGATCTTGCTTTACAAAAGCATGAATGTTAGTTGTCAGGAAATTCTAAATAAAATTTCTATAGAAACTTTAAAACCGTTAAAACTTTTCAATAAAATAAAGACACATACCTAACCACTCAACCATGTCCTTGATGCCAACAAAGAACTTTTCTTCCTCTTTTTCAGGATTAGTATCATCATATCTCAAGAAGCATACACCGTCATGGGCTGCAGCATATCCAAAATTAATATTGATTGCCTTTGCATGTCCTATATGTAAAATACCGTTTGGCTCAGGTGGAAACCTTGTACGGACCTTCCCACCAGTAATCTTGAGATGTTCTTCTAATAATTTCTTAGTGTTTGGTGTTACAACATAACCATCCGACTTGAAATTCTCACCAGGAGCATGGAAAGGTAACTTTTTCATTAATTCTGATATTGAAACAGCTCCCCCAACATCAGGCAAATCTTCTGCTTTAGTTTTGTTACCTATTAAAAATCATTAAAGAGGTATAGTATCTTTTTCTCTGCTCCTGTTATGCTATAGATTTAAAATATACCATAATTTATTAACTTACTTGAAGAATCATCTTTTTTTGGTACCTTTTTAGTGTCAGTACTGGACTTAGCTTTTTTATCAGCTTTAGGAACAGGGGCTAAATCTGCTTCTGTTTTAGGTCCCAAGAGATCCAAAATCTAAAATAATGTACATTTGATTACAAGCTTTTGTAGTTAAAGCACATATATCATAATGATGAAATACTTTAACAACTTTCATAAAATTTTTGTCATAATAAAGAACACTATTATTAATAAAATAATAATTAAATTATAAGAAAAATAATTATTAATTTCCCTATATTACAACAAACTGTACCTGAACATCAACTTCACTTTTAATAGCTTTACCATCAGCCCATTTTAGGTCCGCTCTTACAGCTTGCATTATAATCCCAGAATTAAATTTATATCTTTTATCTATTAATTCACTTTTGTACTTTGCCATATGCTGTTCAACAGCTTGTTCTATTTGTTCAGGTGTGACAACAACACCCACACCACATGCTTCTTCAAAATTTTTAACATTAATGCTATCTTCGTTAACATGGCTAAGAACATACTCTAAGGCAGCATCAACTCTAAGGGTTGAGTCCAATTTACCCTCAGCTACATATTTACTTAAAAATGAAAGTTTATTTGCAACTTGCGGCTTAATTTTCGTTACCAAATGATACAAAAGTAATCCAGCTCCCGATGGTAATTTGTCCACTTGCACCTTAAAAACATAAAGGTCGTGTTAGATAAACTACCAAATATACAACAAATAGCATTATAATTATTTTCGGAACATATCTAACCTCATCTAAAACTTGCAGTAAAAACTTGGTAACAGTTGCATTTTTTAAAGTTTCTTTTGCTTTTTGTTCACTTAAACCTAGCTTTTTCAAATGTTCGATCGTTTCTTCTGGAGACATTCTAAAAATTAATATAATTTTAGACACAGACAGCCCAACTTTGTAGTTTAAAAATATATATTTTCAAATTAAGCACCTCTGAATTCTGATTTCTCTGGGTCCGAAATTGTATACGTCAAAGCATTGCTGACAGCTAGCAGAGCAACGAAGATAAAATATAATGATATTGACAGCTACATTTTTTCTTACATGGCATAATACGATTATCCTTTCTGCCGATAAGGAATAAATAGTAGAAATGGAAATATAATATTATTGTATATTTATACCTATAATGCGTCATCATTATATATTATTAACATAACATCATCACTATACAAGTGATATTTTTGGACTATCTTGTTTTTTATGCTCCGTCAATCGCAAAGCTAAAAGCCCTGCAAAATGCGAATACGTTATTGCAAAGGATGGAAGAAAGGAAGGTAGCAAAAGAAAAATGGAACTGTGACATCCCAAATAAGATAATACCACCGGTAGTTACCGGCGGTACCACCCCATAGCAGGACAGCACAATAAATAAGGACATACGACTAACGGAATAAAACTTATTTCATATGTAATGTATGCCAATTATAACTTAAGATATAGTTTGCAAACATCAGAATATAACGCTGTCTATCAGTTTAAAAGTTGTTTTGAATTATTTGAATATTTATTGATCCCATTACATCGAGGCAAACAACCAGCAAATTATTAATACTATATATACAAAAATTTATCGTCTCATATTATATTACTTTAAGAACTTCGTTAGCAAAGCAATGATGATAACAATTTAACGCTGTACAACGCCTGTTTCTTATACTGGTAAATTGATGTCTGCAGTGAATAACAAGGATCGAGGAGCCATGAGCGCTGACGGCAAATTATGCAAATTGCGTTTAGTTGTCTCCTATGATATATTAAATTGACGGAGCATTGATCTGAGTTAAAATCATACCCTAGCATTTTATTGCGTAGATTTTTACAAACATAAAATTATTACATAGTACCTATTTAAAAAAAAAAGGCTTCAAGTTAACCTTTATAACGTTGCGTGTGCTATTCAAATTTAGTAGTTCAATACAGATACTACATTTATATTTGAAGATTGGTAAAGACAATAATATTATGATGATAAAAATAATTAAAATAAACATATTATACAAATACTTCAACAAACATACACCTTCCAAAGCGTTCTTTAAGTTTTTTTTTACGTTGTAGCTAGAAGTAGGTAGGTACGTAAGTACGTATGTATGTAATTTGAATTCTTAAATGCCTGAAACTTATTATAATAAGGTATATAGCTAAGTTTCAGATAATAAGTTGACTGACAAATGAACCGTTGTATTTTCAAAAAAGTGTATTATTAATCATTGAATGGTGTAAATATTAGGTGCCTATAAAATATTTTTATAGCTTTGTCTTGCGTACACAACCACCGCACGGACAAAAAGACCTAAAGACTGATCGTTAAGGCGACAATTTATTATTTTCCGGAAGGAAGTGATGGATATCTTACATATATATGGATTTAAAATAAATGCTAGGAATTCTATTATAGATTTCTATAGAGCAATATAAAAATATACCTCAAAAATAGTATTATTTAAATCTCAAAGTAATATTAAATTGTCTGTGGTTATTTTTATATTCACCACAAAGAATTTAATGTGATTATTAAGTAAGTATATAGGACAGCGCCCAGCAGTAAGTACCTACATATTTATTGTTATCAGGAGCGGCACTGTGCGACACCTGGCAACGTAGTATTTGTTCACACGAGCGTTAAAACATCTTCCTATTATATTTTAAATTCCATTATTATGTTTGTTTAAAGGTCCGCTATTAATAAGATGGAAAATGTTGTTGCCTACATAAGCGTCGTTCATGTGAAGTGAGTAGAACAGTAATAGAAAGTTCTATATATTGTTGTACCTAGTTAAGGGCTATTGCCACTCCTGCTAATTTTGAAAAATCATTTCAAACATTGTATGATAGTTCATAGTAGCTTTATCAATATATAAATAATTTTTGCATTTTGTTACCTACTTATTCATACGTTACTAGTATCTTAACTATATTGTTCCTAATTTTAACGACTTTAACTTCAATCTATTCAATAAAGTATCCAATTTTACTAGTACTAATATTTCACTAATTTCCAATAATTTATTTTAACTCTATCGAACGTTTAATAACGTAAGTATATTCTTCGCATTCTTCTTGAATGCGAACTCAATTTTAAAAGTTTGACATAATATAACCTACCTTATATTTCAAAAAAAGGAATCACTGTCTTTCCAGGCATTTTTATCATTTTGTAATAATAAATTCATTTTTTTTTATTAAATAATAAGTATTAATAAAGTATAGAATACCTATAGACGTCCGAAGTTATACCCAGTCCTATTATAAATCGAAGTATAACTTCGATTTGGCTATTTAATAAGTTTTAAGTACAGAGATATTTAGTTTTTGCAATACAAAGTTGTATGAGAATGACGTCACTACTATAATTTATTTGAAAATGAAAACAGTCCTTAGCACCTTATCGTATAGAGAAATAAAGACTATAGTTAACCGCAATTGGCAGTAGCTTATGGCGGTTGAGGCGATACGCTCGTGTTTTCCACTCTATATTCCATTCAATCGTAAATCGATGTAAAGTCATTACCAAAGTCAAAGTACTCTACAGAAATTAAAAAAATATTAGCAAATACTTTTTATTTAAACACAATGTGTCCAATAATATGGATCACGTGAGTTTCCTCTTATTTTTTTCTGTGTATTCAAAATGTTCGCTGTTTTGTAACAACATCTATAAATTGTATTGAAAGTTCAAAGCGAAGAAAACAAAGTGGTTTTCTAGCATTGTAAGTCATAAGAAAGAAATAACAATAATGTTTCCCCCGACTTAGAGTAAAACTGAAAATTAAATTTGTTTGTTTTAATTTTTGTTTTGCACTAATTACAATATAATAAATAATACATTTTTTTTACCTATATGTTGTTATTAACAATAAAATTATTTATAACGTGTGCTAAAAGTCAATGTGAAAGAAGTAAAACAAAATGATGTCACTATATTGCCTATACCTAGTGAACTTTCATTTCGTTTATTTCAGACATTATATTATTATTATAATGTGTAAACGTTGTCTATAGTTGGAAGGTAGGTAATTGTACGCATCAGATGACGATTCAACCGCATGGTCCAGTCAAAAATAGTTTGATTACCGCGGTCCAATGTAGTAACATGAATAATTCAGCAGATGTTGCGTATATTATATCGCATATATTATAATAAAAATCATCTTCTATTGAAAGCTTTATGCTTGCTCAACTAAGTATTTAATATCACTACTAAAAATAATATATGAGCATGTTTTCGCTTCTGTTAACAAATTCGCTTCTACTTAGTACGATGGATACATAAGGATTTTTACATTATGAATATCGAATTTATATTTTAATTTGTATACACTGAGCGTGTACCTAACTAGCACGTAAATCGCTTAATGATTTCATCGAAAATTTAATAGAAATCGCTTTAACAATAATAAATGGAATGATGAGTAATCGACTCATACCATAAACACCTATTTTGTGTAAATCTTACCTACATATACTGCGGAACAACAATTCTATGAAATTTTTCCTATTTCAAGACTATCCTTAAATAATTATGTAACTATATCTCCTAAGAAAGCTATACTTATCAATGTGATTAAAATATGTTAAGAATTCAGGGGTTACGATATCTTTCTTATTAATAAGTTTAAAATTGTTCGTAGCACATAATACATACATACGTCACGCTTATCTTCTTTTTATTAAAATAATTTTCTACATACAAACACATATATGTTCATAAGTATTGCTTTTTTTAGATAACAATCGAGTATGGCTACATTGGTGACAATGAGTACCACAATGACATCTCCCAAGTCTTCTCTAGCCAAGCTTGTATTGTCCCCTAAAGCAAAACCGTTTAAAGTAATGGTCCTCGGACAATCGGGAGTCGGGAAATCTGGTAATACTCTTATATGTACATACAGGTGTAAAAGACTTAACTATTTCTGAAAATTTCAAGAGTGTACTCCGACAATAATTCTAAAGATATATAACCATCAAATATTGGGTTTAAATTTGGTGCATATTTTTAATCAATCTATAAAACTAAAAATACATAGATGCTAGTCGGGAAACAGGAATAAGATTTAAAGCATCAAAAACTTTTAAACATTCTGCGTCAGGATCAAGTCATATTATGCACTAAGCTATAATCATGGGATTTTGTTTTCGTAGTTAAATCTTTTACACCCTGTACAATATGATTGTATAAGAGGAGCAATCATTCATAATAATTATTTGTCTTATATTTTAGCTTTAGTTGTTAGATTTCTAACCCGTCGATACATTGGTGAATACGACCCTAATTTAGAAAAAACATATTCATTCCAAACTATAATTGACAACGAAGCCGTTTTCTTTGAAATACTTGACTCAGCTGGCGAACCGCACGTAAGCAGTTATTTATTTTATTGGAAACGAAATAATTTGAAGCAGATAAAGATTAATGATGCACACTAAAAGCATCACCACCTTAAAGTGTCAAATAGGTATCGAAAATCAATATACATGTACCAAAATATAGCATTTTAAGAAATATATGGTTTTACGTAGATAATAAAATGCTCAGCCGATAATATCTAGGCACGCAAGGATGACAATTATTTATAGTTAACACGAGTTTATTCAATTCGTAATAAAATTGATATTTATTTAAAAAATACTGCAAAGAAATAAAAATACATACAATTTCACAGAATAATAAAACATTGTTGCAGAATTAGTAAATATAGACTAAACTTATAAATTAAATTCTAAAGTTGATCTGCAATTATTAACTCTACGTATAGATAATATGTATGAGGTTTTAAATGTCGTGTTTAAAATTTAATATTTCCTTGCTACTTAGTTCTATTATAAAATTAAGCTTGAATTAAAATGAAAATTTTTCAATAATGAGCTTTACCAGGACCACTTAAATACAATTCAGTACTTAATATTATCTAATTTATATTCATTATTTCAAATACATAATATATGTTACATTAAATAATAGAAGTACTATTTCTTACGTATGCTATAAATACGTACCTAATGGAATATGGTTCAGGATACAATTCCCCTTTCCCATTTATAATTAAGCATAGCGTACCATCGTTTAGGAAAGGTCACACCTACGTTATAATGAGCTATAAACAGTCAAGTAGTAATCCCACGGACTTATTGATATGAAACCACTAACTTCAGACAACCTCGATATTGTGTATTTAATACAAATAAAAACAATGTACATTAAAAGATAACGATACTTTTTTGTACGATAATGGCTATGTTATTAATTTTTAGAGTTCATGTGGTATTTTTTCAGGAAAGCGAAGGCTCTAATTTAGAGAGTAATATAAAATGGGCAGAAGCATTTATACTGATGTATTCTGTAACAGACAAATGCTCGTTTGACGAATGCCATCGCTTGAAGTTCCTGATAAACTACAATAAGAGACGGCGCGGTAGGCTTTCATCGTCTATAAAGGTCAGTAAAGTGTTTATACGGCAGTAATTCTATTTATAGATTCTAATGTTAGAAGAATAGAAAATAGAAAAATCTATGGGGAAAGTGGGAGTCTTATTCACCAAGGATGTTGGGGCTGAATATCTAACTAAATATATTTACAAACGATTTCACTTAAATAATTTTAATAAATTGTTTCTTTTAATTGCATAAACAAAAACTTTAATGTTTGGTTTCATCTAGTATAACTTACAAAACAAGGCTCGTATTTCCTTTGTTTTCCAACTTAAACGAAACCAAAGATATCGCGTTTCCAAACATTCTTAAGTTCTTTAGTGAGGAATATTTCACATCAAAATGTTTTATTTATAAATTAATTAAATCGTAAAACATAATCCAGGCAATTACACGCTTAGAAAAGTATAAAAACAATCATGAAAGCCTCGAAAAATGGATAGGTACCTAATTAAAATAAAATAAACTGTTGATTCCTAATTAAACTCTGTTTCTAGTAATAAATCATTTTAATAAAGAATGATTTTATTTACCTTAACAAAATATTAATTAAACAGTCATACCTACTTTATAATACAAAGACTTTTTAAACATTGTCGTAGGTAGGTAATTATCGGTTTTCGGAAATCTTAATTTCATTAATGCCTCGCTGCTAAGAAATCCCAATATAAGCCAATTCTCTCTTATATATCTATATAGCATATATCTCTTTAAACTTTCTTTATATTTCTTTATGCTCTATATATGTTTTTATAAATGTTTTGATTAATTGATAACCGTTTTCGGAGATTATATGGGAAGATCTAGCTTTATTTTAAACCCAAAATGGATGTATTATTTAATTTTTTTAAATTTAATTTCAGGAAAGCATCCATGAAATTCCAGTAGTCCTAGTTGGCAATAAAACTGACCAAGTAGGAGATCGCATGGTGACTACTGAGGAAGGTCAACGGCGAAGTAAAGATATTGGATGTGTTTGCTTTCACGAGATATCTGTCAGAGAAAGCATCGACCAAGTAGGTACCTAAAATATATTCATAGACAACTGTTTTGTAAAATATTTTTTTTTATATTATTTAGACTTTGCAGGCACTAAGTACTTAAACGATAACGGGTATCTTAAATGTAAAAGACAATTATTTTGTTTTAATATTTTACATGTATGTCTATAGCCCAATTTTGCTTTGTTACCCTTAAATTTCCAATCCATAAATCCAAACTTGCTTTACCGGGTAAAGCTGTATATGTATCATCGATTTTATACTGAAATTTTACGTCCAAGTACATAAAGAAAATAGAAGAACTCCAATACCTACTTCAAGAGGACTTACACGCTAAATCTTGAGAAAGGGCCTATGCTACTTTTTATCGCGAAATTAAGGGTTCAAGAGGTTGAATATGAGATGAAAGTTTGAAAGGGAATTTGTACACGGTTGTGGTACAAACCGTACAATGCCCATTTATTTAAGTTAGTCTTGTTAAACTGAGATACAGTTTTGTTACATGTAACTTTATTAGTGTAATGTAAGGGCGAATGAGTGTTATTTTAATTGAATGTTTCCGTTCATATTATGATAAGGACCATGGAAATTAATTCACAGCTAATAGAATTGTGTTTGACCACAATAATTCACCTGATGTTGATGTTGTGGTCTAGAGCGAAACACGCTTGTCTGTCAAAAACCGATACAAACGTACAAAAACGTAAAAGCTACAAACCTACTTTACATTTTAATTTGAGTATTTACTATTTTCGTTCAAGTAGCCTGTTGAGCCTACGTTGAGAGATTGAGGTACTATATAGATGCAAAAAATGAGATTTAATCAATACTTATATTATAAGGCTGTAGAGTTTGTTTGTTTGAACGCATTAATCTCAGGAAATATTGGTTGAATTATTATTAAAATAATTTGGACACTCCCTTAGCATAGTAATGATCGGGGACGAAGTCGCAAGCAACAGCTAATGTTAA
Source organism: Eurema mandarina (assembly GCA_018238005.1). NCBI lineage: Eukaryota > Metazoa > Arthropoda > Insecta > Lepidoptera > Pieridae > Eurema > Eurema mandarina. Next base: position 11,752 of record DWAJ01004156.1, read on the forward strand.
ATATTTCGCAAGTCAACAAAAACAGAATTAATAGGAAATTTACAGCTAACATTGAAATGCTATTTTCAATTCCAGGTGTACGGAGTATTTCGTGACGCTCGTAGATTTTGGCGGGTGGGAAGCAAGTGGTCGCGCGGACGAAGCGACACGGACCTGCCGATGGCTCTGGGCAGGCCGCTGGCTCGAGCTGCGTCTGACTCTACCGATCCAGCCACTATTACCGGTACATTGAACTAAAAAAAGAAATAAACATTAAATCCAGAGCACATACAATAAAACAACACACAAGACACTTAGCAATTAAATATATACACACGGATATACACACAGAAGAAGAATACATTGATCCGGAAAAGGAACACCACTCAGCATGTAAAATCATTGCTTTATAAGCGTACTAATACTTAATGTTAGTGGATCTAATGAGACTTAAAACCATATCAGAAAAGTTCGCGCTAGTAACAACATGGTGATGTTCCCATCACCTTTTTTATTCATTAATAAATTAATTGTTAATAAATACCTTTACAAGTGATATTAATAATAGAACTAACAATGTGTCCTACGCCCTAGTAACAGTACAGCTAAATCGTTATTGCAAAAATACAGAGAACTATATGAGTCGATATTTTGTTTTGTTATCGTGAATGATAACATATAGCACTCATATCTCAATTGGAAATTGAATACGTTTTTTTACTTAAGCATCGCACTTTTAGTCAATGAAATGTGTATAAAAGTAACTTCTAACGGTACAAATCCATATCCTCTTCAATTTAATATTTCAACCATCTATCTCTATTAGGTAACACGGTAAAATTGTAAAACGTATATTTTTTACAAGAGATCCTTACATTTTTAGTTGGATCTGAGTTTAAGTACCTACATGTGTACCTAATATGTTGTACATTACTGTAGGTACATAGTAATAAAAAAGTAAGTATAGTCCAAAATTACTCTTAAACAACCACTTATTATTATAAGAATTATTATTATTGCCACCACTAATTTGGCCAATAGAACCTACATATGCAAAAACGCAGATATATTGTATTATAAAATTTCCACCAATTTGCAATGACGAGAACAAAAGCGCACGATACTTCTACTCATATTATAAACATATTTAGAAAAGTTATATAAAACGTTTTCAGGTCGTCGTTGGACTGAATTTGATTTTGAAGAAGAAGATAAAGACCGAGGTGTAATCCGGAGCGATTCGAATTCTTCTAGCGAGACTATAGATGAGTTCCGCGCTCGTTCGAGCACTGACTCGAGGTTGCCTCCGCGACCAACCAGATCGCGACATCCACCCACCAGACCTGCAACTACTATGAGAAGGATGAGTGTAGCCATGAGAGGGAACAGTTCCACTACATATTAGATTTTTTGTCTTCTTATGTCTCTATATATGTATTATACTAGCTGTGCCCGCGACTACGCCCGCGTAGAAAAGTGACTTTGGGCAGCATTTTTAAAAATGCCTAACCCGCGCCAACAAACGTTCAGCAAGTTCAACGTGATTATTTAAATTGCCATAACTTTTTATTTATCAACCGATTGCCATGAATTAAACACTAAATGTTAAGTGAAGCTTACCACAATATATCATTGAAAACCCCATCTAGATAGGATGAGCCGTTTCTGAGATTAGCGTGCACAAACAAACAGACAAACAGACAAAAATTCCA
>DWAJ01004157.1:0-13438 GCA_018238005.1 Eurema mandarina
TATAATAATTGATAGTTAAATGCCGCTATTAAAGTTATGTATGAACGAGTCGTCGTTCGACCGCATTATGTAATGACGCATCGACATTTACCGTACTCACTTTACTTTATAAAAACGAGGCATTATACAATACTAGCTGACCCGTGCCCACTTCGTTAGGCATAATGTTAATTATCCTTTTCGGTTTTTTATATAGCCTATGACACTCAGCAATAATGTGGTTTACGATTGGTGAAAGAATTTTTAAAGTCGGTTCAGTAGATCCCGAGATTACCCCTTGCAGTTTAACAAACAAGCAAACTTTTCTTCTTTATTATATAAGTATAGTCTAGTTGAGACCTGCAGTTTGACTCGCATGTAGAGATACAAGAGTGAAACTTCAAGTGAATTGAATGTTTGTTTCTACTTATACCTTATTTATTTATTTTTATTATTTATTTTAATTTTACCCTTTATTACAACAAAGGAATATTAACAATTAGACAGATAAAAGAAATTTACATGTAAGAGGCGGCCTTATCACTTGAAGTGATTTCTTCCAGGCAACCCAGAAATAAAAAATTAGTAATACAAGAGAATGGAAGGGTAGGTGAAAAGTGTCTAAGATTTAATTAAAAAAGCTTAATAATTGGAATAAAAAATAATTTGTTAAATATAGTCGTTTTCAATTGAAAGGTTTATTACTGTATAATCACTTGTATTTTGTTTAACTAATAGACATGGTAAACTCTTAATACATAAAATTTAAATAGAAATAACTTTATTAAAGACACCCACGTCGGCAATACCATAGCTTCCATTCAAACCTTAACTCGTTTATTATATAATCGTTAATAGTTCAGTCGAAATATTCCATGCTTTAACATTGAATGTCCAAAAAAACTGGTTTCAGTATTCTCTTATTTCGTATTTCACGTGAAAAAACATAGTATATTTCGATTATACTTATTCGTGCATGATGCATGCTTTATATGCTATTTAAAGGCGGCAATTATTTCTAGGCCCTAATAAGGGTAGTAACGGGTGATTCCATCGAAGCCTTACTGGGTAACCGGCCGCGTCCAATATGGGCGTGTATGTGTATGTATGTGTATGCTGAGCTCTCGTTGTAGGGTCGTCGGTACATTTGTTATTCATAGATATGTTAATTAACGTCTAGATTATTCCGTTGATTATTTTTAATAACTGTCATAAGAAATTAATTCGGTTTGTATAGTATGATCTGTGTTTGAGTATGATAGAAAAAGGTAAAATTTTCAGTTTATAGTGGCGAATATCTAAAGGACCTATGCACCAGCTTTAATAAGGCGCGCTTGTTTCAAAAGTGTTAAACAAAATCCTAGAATATAAGGAGTTTATCTCATAATCGTAATGACGTGGCATTCGGAATGTCATTCATGATACTTAGTAATTTTCTACAAACACGATTAACCAATTATGCTAATATTAATAGTGAGGTATCGTATCGGAAACGTACGTTGATCTCATGATGTTAATAACTATTTAGCTTATGAGTCATTTATTCGCTATATCACCATCTAAAAAGAACAAAGATTCAATGTCAAGTTATTGCAAATAGGTTATTTACCGTTAAATTGTAAATTCTAATATACCTATATCATATTTCTTGTGATTATTAATTTGGGGGAGAATTATATCTTTTATAATTTTATGGTTTGTAATTTAGGTATACCAATGTCTTCAATTCTTTATTGCAGTGTTTTAATGTTTTTTATCTTTTAATTATTTTGTATGTTTTGAATAACCCAATAGACCCATACATAATAAAAATAAAGAAATTTCCAACTTTTCTTTCTATGTTGTCATGTTTAAACATTGCTCTTTTATCTATTAGCTTTTATTTTTATTAAAATATGTATTATATGTAGATCTGTCTAAACAACTCTTATTACACAAATTAATTTAACACTTTCTATTTTTGTGTTTTCTAACTTTATTTGTTGAGTTATAAAAAAAGAAGTCAATGTCAGTTACTATTTTCGGTAATGGGTATATTAATTCTCTGTGGGGGTCGCGTGAGAGTCTGCGAAATGTTTGCCTCTACCCTCTGCGGTAAGAGGGAACACATCGGGTTATTGTATTTTATTTTATTTTATTTTATTTTTATTTCCACAACCAATACAACAATCAACAATATACAACCAATCAACGCTCGTGCACCCGACCCGTTTCCTCGATACCTTATTTTTGACTTCTGCGCAGGTTTCGTTCAGCGCTAAAGATTCGTGACGCGTACTACCTATACACGATCGTCATAACTCATGGTCCTTTGAGGTACAAAGGTATATTTAATCTTCATTAATCACATTAGGTACCAAATTTAAAGGATATGCTATGTTAGGAAATTACGTGGTTCTGCAAAATAAAACAACTTAAGACAATGAGCTATTGTCAATATTAATATTATCTAGTAAGGTGTAAATGGTTTATGTACCATTAAAACGGAATATCCGACCGGATGGAATGTTAAGTGGTCCGCAGTCGTAAAATTAACCGGTCCTTTAATAGGTTCTAGTGAATTAAGGGATCGTTATGGTTTTAAAGTAATTTTGAATGTCAAATGCTTTTGCCGTTAAGGTATTTTTGAATTTGTCTCCCAGTTTCAAATTCCAATACGATATGGGGTTGTTTTCATCAATACTTTTGGTGTTAATAAGGCTTAGCATCTTACAGGTAATATGACTTCCTATTGGTAGAAGAATATCTAAAATTGTTTGTAAAGATTCAGTTTTTTTATAATATTAAAGAAACAAAGACATTAGTTACGTATAAAAGGCTCCAACAAGCATACATTTTTGAAAACTAATCTTCGAAATATTAAAGTTTAAACCGTGTTTATTTAATTGCAAATTATTAGTAACTGAACTCTTATAGTAAGTGAAGTCTATAATCTACTTAGCAATTTATTGAATAACTTTTAATATGAGTATTACAAGTTCACCTGTATTGAATCCATCGTCACGCTCTAAGCTCGTGTGAACACGTCATTGTCACGTGGTCCCGTCTGTCACGTCGTCACCCCGCTAATGGGGATCTGTCAACGCACAGACCCCTTTAAACTCCCATTTCCTGACCAAATGTTTACGGCTTAGCTGTGGTATGCTAAAGCTCTTCCACAGATGTGAGGTGTTAAGTGGACAGATGGACTGACTAAAGTTAAGTATTAAGGAACGTCAATAATTATTGATAGCGTGAAATGTATAAATTACTTAGTATCGATAGAAGAGCACAGGCAATACAAAATATGAAATCAAGAAATTAAAACACAGATAAAAACTTACTGTTAAATTAATAATTTAAATGTATTATTATAATGACTAAGTATCGATAGTAGGGCATTGGTAGTACCAAATATGAAAACAGATAATAAAAACTCAGATAACAATTAAATAAAATAACGACGGAGGAATTTAACTAGACGAACAAATAGGAATGTAACTTTCCAGAATATTATATTATTAGTTTCTCCTTAAAGTCTAACTAAGAATCCTTAAAGTTAATATACTTTTAGTTTCGCTGGATACAAAACTCTAATTTAAATAGTAATCAAGCAGCTTTTACTTAAGTTAAACAATTAAAACAAAATAAAAATAAACAGTACTAGTTGATGAAATTATAATTATGCCAACGCTAATTCTCGTACTCTCTTTCCGTAGCGTGTATCATATAAATCCCAGACAATACTTAGCGGTTATTTAGACGTGTAGGCGGTAATGAGGGTCATGTTGACCGCCGTTTAACTACGCTCTTCCTGCCGATGACACGTCTCACTGGTGCCGTAATTACAATTGTTTTTTTAACGTGTCACAGGATTAATGATGGAGGTCCTGTGTGTCACAGAAAGTACGTACTTAATGCTTTTTTGTGCGTTTTATTTAGCTTCGATTATTTGTGTTTGCTGTAAATTAAGTTTTAACACTACATTCGAAAAACAATACAGATTTATTCGTCGCGTGTCCGACTTATGGTGATGGTTAGGATTTTGATACAATTTTTTTTCTATAAATTAAGTGTTTTAGACCAAAGTGTAAAAATAATATGACATGTCCTAAGTTGATATTTTTTCCATACATAGGAATGATGGGGAACTTTTAAATATTGTTTATAGTTTTGTTTTGCCCACTACACAGTATCATACTATGACCGTGCTATGAACGTGTCAGGCAAAAAAATATTCTCTCTATTGAGTAGTATGAGAGCATGCCCACTAGCCCGTTCCGTTACCGACCAGCACCGTCGCGTGCCATGCACGGAATACGGATCGGCAAGTATTGCCGATACATACGACTTTGATACGTGTCTGATACGTTCGTAGCACGGGCATGGTATGATATGTTGTAGTGTGTAGAGACCTTTAACTTAAATATTACATTGTATGTACAACGTACGATGGTGAAATAAGACGTACGCGACGAAACCGCAATACCGCAACCACAAAGGTTTTATATCATTTCAACTTCAAAATATCTTCAAACGATAATTTGACTAATAAAATTGATTATATTTAAAGATCTTTATTTGATGTGACCTCGATTTGCGTACACGACCTAAAATAATGTTAAATAGCTTACAATCGCCCTAATTATGTAGCTATTATAAAAAAAAATAATTTTATCTGTAGTTAGAAAGTAAAGAAAAATCGCGTTTGAAACAAAGTTTAGCGCTGTACGTTCGTATATTAATTGAAATTTCTCCGTATTCTTAATTTGGACATAACAACGTTGGAAGTGCGAAGGAGATCGCACTCTGATCTTCGTATCTCCGGGCGTATCCTGCGGACGGAAGCGCGGATGTTGCGTCACCGGCGGAAATAGACGCCCTCTGTGTCACCGCGTGACGTCAGCATCGTCACAGACTGGAGGATTGCAGGCGGGCCTTTTGGACCATTTGTTGTCTGTCACGGAGAAATGTTTTAAACATTATCTGTATTAAATTAGAATAATAAAATAATCAACGTATTATTTAGGTATGTTATTATAACAAATGAAATGTGGTATCTATACTAACTATTTATAGTTAATATAAAAGGAAAAAATAAAAGCACATTTCGCAAACGCAATCATAATATCTACATACAGTAACAAAACAATTTTTAAAATACTTACTCATTGTATTTCACAAAATTCAGGAAAACGGTAATCAGCATAATTATATCCTGTTGCATGCTAATTTTTTCTACGAATTCACAATTCTATGAAGAGCTACTGATTTTTTTCATTCAGTCCGTTTAGTCATTTACGAGATTACGCACAGTTATACACTCATACTTAAATATGTTTAATGACAAGGGAAATTACTGTCATATTTTTTTAGACTATTTATAAATTAACCGGTTTCTTGACACTTAATAAGTTCAGTTTAAAAACTGAAGAAAGTTGACAGTTGAAAAAAGGCTTAAGATAACAACGATTTCTTATTTTATATAAAAAAAGGAAATTCTATTTCCAACCACATCGTTCAAGCGGAATAACCATTTGGCTTGCGTGAATCAGGATTTCAGATTACGATTTGTCATCTGGTCGATAAACTAAAAGATCTAGTCAGCAACGATTCAATAACCAAAAAATGTATATTAAAACAACCGCGAATAAAAAACCAACGAGAAATGACAGTCTTCTTTCCTTCAATAATTTAATTCACTCCGCGTATGAATCAATTGATGTTTGACGTAAATATTTTCAATATTTATGATCGTGAACACTTAATCATCTAAGGATGATGTTAACCATACAGCGATGTTTATCCAATCAAAATATGTTAATGCCATGCGCTCCCGTTCAAACGGCCGCGTATTCAATTTGCCAGCGCCGCAATTAATGGGCTTGTCTTCTCAATTAACTGACAATTCGGTGGCTTCGATTATTTCGCATAAAATGTGCGGGCGACTCCCGCATCCGGCGATTAAGTCTGCGCATAAATTATGTGCGCCTGCGCCGAACTGCGTCCTACGCCTCGGTTTGTTAGATAATGGAACCTTTTTTTAACAGAAACCGGAGCAAAATTAAGGTTATGGTGATGGATATTAGTACGACATTTAAGACTATAACCATAGTGTAAGCTGCTGTATTGTCTTAGAAAATTTCAGAATTCGAAAAAAGAAAACCAAGTTTTTGTAATTTGATTTAAACTTCTGTTATGTAAAAAGGATGTGTATTATTGGCACTATTTTAATTATTAATTGTTCATAATTAATTATATTATTGAACTATACAAAGATTTATTGATTTACAACTACTAAAGAAAGAGTAAAAAATTTATTCACTGGATTATTGATGACTCATCCTTTTTTCAAAGTTGGTAAAAAATGAAAAGGGTTCGCCGTGTGTTTCTTCATTAACGTTCGCTTATTGTTTATTTTTGCGGGTCTGCACCTGTGCGTAACCTTTTGCTTTTTGTGTTCTGATATCCATCGCATAAAAAGCTCTGACGAGTTTTTGCGTTTTGTTTCTTATGAAAAAAAGATAATGAATTTATTAATATCCTCTACTTATATCGTCACTGATTCATTCATAAGCATATTGGAAATATCTTGAGATATAAATAAATGCATCTTTACTTGTCCCTGATAGATAAAGTATGACAGAGACGGTTAGATAATTGTGTCAATTATTGATTTACAGATCCTGCAAGCATCGCCGGTATCGCCAGGCTCGTGCCGGCGACCGGATGCGACACTGGCCACATAATGTGGCTGCTTGATGAGCCCAATCAACCTTATGAAGGTAATTATTTATGCACAACGATGCTGATAACTTTTCTTCTCATGCAAATGCTAACCGACAATATCTAATTTCAGACTGCGAACAGCTTCTCTGCTTTCGCTACTACAATGGTGAAGATGACGAATGCGCGGCGGAGTCAACAACCCTCCCCCCACGGTTTAAAGTCGACCTTAAAAAGTTGCCGCTACGACTCAAAGAGGGCATATCCCGCAAGAGGAGTGGCGACCAAGTTTCACCGTTCTCCTACAACAATGAAAGCTTCGAAATGAACTCGGAGAATAGTCCCAGAATTGAACGAGTTTGTCCAAGTCAAGATATTAAGCATTTAAGCGAAGACGTTAACAAATGCTCAATTAGTTCTTTAGAAAGGAGCGGGACTTCAAATCTCGAACCTGCAAAATGTGATCCTAGTAAATCTCTAGTTAGTAATTTAAATAAGGAATCTCCGTTTGTAAATAGTGAAAGTCAAAGTACAATAGACTGTAAACCGACGTCATCGGGTGTAAAAAAGAAATGTCCACCACCTGTCGACACCGGAGGCGGCCAGCCGTTAAATGGTGTTAAGAAAAAAAGCAATTTGAATATGGGCCTGGAATCACCGTCGTCACCGGATACGGAGTACTATAAAATATGGTCACCGCAAAATCCCTGTAAAATAATGAAATTTGTGTATGATGTGGAAGGTGCCAATACGTCGAATGACGCACAGAAATCACCAGTGCCTCCTCTGCCGCCAAGGCAATCGCATAAACCTTTAGAACGAATGCATGCTTTACCGCCTGCTGTGCAGAGGCATAGAAAACCTAAAAAAATAACAAAACCAGAAGACGCTTTTACGTTTGAATTAATAGACACAGATGAGCAATTCTTCACAGATAAAAATATATCTAATTCTGCTGGGTTACAAAGCAGAATTAATGATTTTAAACCTGGTGAATTTTACTCGCCCAAACAGCCTTCGATGATATCAAATATCAAAGAATGCCAAACCGTGGCACCGTTGGCGACGCCAGAAACTGACGGCAGCTTATGCGAGTCAACGTTATCATCTATGAAAGTTTCTAAGCTAATTGACGACAAGAAAATGAACATGGTACCTGAAAGCTCACCTAGCGTTAGTAGGAAAAACATAATGTTTATAAAAGATATAGGCCCCGATAATTATATTACCACAACTTTTGCCCGAAAAGATAAAGACGTAGTCGACGGCTTTCATTCAACTCCCAATCACGCTAAGTCCGAAGAAAAAGCGCAACACACATTTTTAAATGAAATCAGTAATAGTATTGACTTTGAAGATGACAACAAAAACCAGATTGAAGAAAAAGAGATAACTGTAAAGGGCCATAAACCTCTCACTAGACAGAATTCGGGTAGAGCTAACACGCCAACGATGATGACAGCTTTTCTTAATTCTTCTCACATTGACGGCCCTAGTCGAGAAAGTGAATGCAACAGCCCCAATGGTCCAAGTTCGTGTAATTCTTCACATTCGACATCTCCAGTAGACGATACAAATAAAGGTATACCCAATGTAGGAACTATGATCATGAATCGCAAATATTCATGTGACAGTTCTACTCCAAAACATTCTAGTTTACCGAGGCATTTACTTAAAAACCTCGGCTGTGAGAGTACGCCTAAGCATTCTCCAAGCCGAACAAACTTTTTAAAAGATGCTCCTGATAGTCCAGTGAGACCTCATCCGAGAGTATTGACGCGAGTGGCTGCCCTCGCTGGCTCAGCAGTGCCGCAATGTCCACCCACACCTACACACCACGCCCGAAGACCGCGACCATTGCCTCCCTCAGACCTACACCCACCACCTGTTCAAAGCTCTGAAAATAGACTTCACGAAAACTTTGAAATGGTTGAATTCACAAATGAACTAAGAACATCGGAGATTCGATCTCCAAATTTAGAATTTATGAACAGTAACCATTTTACAATAGTTCACGCTGGACCACCCGACGATGTTGTGTTGCGAAGGCCACCGCCTATTGAGGATATCGATGATAATGATAATGCCTTAGCATCACCGACGCCTCTGCGACATATGGCAGGAATAAGGCTACCATCCATACCTGAAAGAACGTCACGACAGATGGCTTTGACGGGAGATTTTCCTGCAAATATGATCGGTGGAATAATCGAATGTGAGGAACCTTTACCACCTGGTGAGCATGTTTGTACTTTTTATTAGGTGTATACTATCTTGTAGGCAATATATTTATATGAAATGAAATAATTTAAGGTTGGGAGGCACGAATGGACAGCCACGGACGAGTATTCTATATCGATCACATAAATCGTACTACCACTTGGCAAAGGCCGGCGCCAAATGGAACCTCGCCAAGATCACCTGCCCCTGAAGTACAGAGAAGGCAATTGGACAGAAGGTAAATACTGATAACATTAATATTCATTCCCTGAACTGAACTGTTAATTTAAGTACCTTAAATTCTAACATCATAACTATTTTATTAATCAATATATTATAACCATTTCAGATATCAATCTATCCGTCGCACCATGACTCGGTCCCAGCTAGGTGGGGAGGAAGACAGAGTGGGTTCGCCCCCGCCAGCGAGCTCGTCCCGTCCGGAGCCGCACTTGCCGCACGAGCAGCTCATGCCGCACGTGCCGCACGCACAAGCGCCGCAAGTGCCGCACGCGCCGCACCCAGCTGCCGAGTTCCTCGCCAGACCTGACTTCTACTCTATCTTGCATATGAACTCGGTGTGTAAACCCAAAAATTTACTAAAAGACTGTTTGTAAAATTTGAACAAAATTGACCAGACCATAACAGAATAATCTTACACCAAATTAGCATAAATACAATTGATTATAGTTATACTGAGTAAGTAACTTAAACTACATTATAAAATTGGATGTGTATTCTATAGTAAAGCTTAGAAATTAAATTTAATGTTGTCTTCATCATCAACATTAGAAACTTAACAGTTTTGAGTCATTACCACTATTTTTATTTACCGTACCCGAAAAAATCTTGTTTGTTAAAAGTTAAAAAAGTTTCTAAATCGTTGTGCTAGTTTTAAATCTGCGATATTATGTCATAATCATTCTATCTTTAATATACCTATATATATACTAAAAATTTCCTTGCTATAGGAAGCGTCATCACTCTACAACTGCAACTCCACTCTCAAGCATATGATATCGAAAATACGTCGAGACACGTCTTCTTTCGACCGATATCAGCACAACAGGGATTTGGTGGCTCTAGTCAATATGTTTAGTGAAACCGACAGAGACCTGCCTCTCGGATGGGACACTAAGCTTGATAGAAATGGAAAGGTAAAGATAGTCATTACCTTAGCGTATTTTATAGTACTTATTCTAAAAAGTATTTAACACACACTAACATACTTACGTCATTTAAGTTGTAAATAAAATTGCGAACTAATTAATAATACAACCTACGCTTACTAACAATTAAGTAAACTATAATCTACGTAACAAACAGTATTCTATAATCGTGTTTAATTTCATTCAAAACAGTACGGGATAATTTTGTTATCGAAACAAATGCATTAGGAAAATTTCAGCTTCGGCTGTAGTCAGTATGCAATATAGAAGACATATCAGTTAAATGTAATAACATATATCAGCAAAAGGGCACATGCTAGTTCGGTGTAACGCAATAAATTTGTAGCGTTTCTTCGTGGACCACGTGATGAGGCGCACGACGTTCATCGACCCGCGGCTGCCGCGCGCGCCGCAAGCTGGACCCTTCTCGCCGCTGCTACCACCGCGCCGCCGCCTTCTACACCGCGAGCAGGTCTCTATGGTCTGATCATCTAGCCTCTATGCCTTAGAGTCTATGGCTCTGTTGTCTGTGGTTTTGTCGATGGCCTGTTTGTTTTTTTGCGTTCTGTTCTTTTTTTGAATTGTATTGGTTGTTCTGTTTGCGTGATTACTGTCTTTGTCTTATGCTATCGAAAGCAGATGTCTTAAGAAAATGAATAGTTTAATAATTATATAATTTATTGAACTATTTATTTTCTTCAACAGTATTTAATAATTATATTATGTTGTTGTGTTTAAAAACGCAAGTTACCTAGTATGTTTGACAGTAAACTTATTACATTTTAACTGACCTTTTAAAATTGAATAAATAAAAAATTATTGACTTACATTAAAAGAAACTATAAGACAGCAATACAAGTTTCATAGATTCTGTCGCATGGTTTGGTCTGCATCGTGGCATCGTGTATATTATTTTTATAGTAATTTTGTATTGTTTTTTGCACGTATTGTTTTGTCTGTATGTTGGCGGTTCTTTTATTTTTACATTATTAAAGCTAGTTATATGTTTTTACTTATATGTAGTAAGGCTTGGTGTACATATAAATAAAAATAGGGATATTCAAAATGTAATTTTATTTCAGGCACCGACTCCGCCTCCAAGACCTCCCATCACAACGTCAGATACTTACGTGCATCAAACTCAAGAGATTCCAGTTGCTTATAATGATAAGGTTTGTGTCCTTATTCTTTTTGTTTCTATATTTTTATTAAATATATGTATATACATCAAATATGGCAACATTAACACTCTAAGTAAGAAGAATATCCATAGTCAAGAAATAGATAAAAATAAAAATAGTAACTATAACTTGATTAAAATAGTTATTTTTAGCATGGTGTTTTAAATGCTCTAAGCTTAAAAGCTTCTTTTTTTTTGTCTATGCCATTCTTTGTTTTATTAATCTGGCAACAATATACAAACTACTTATTTTATAAGTTACCATTAAAAGTCACTAGATTTTAAGAGTTATGTATAATATTATATATTCGTAGGTGGTAGCTTTCCTGCGTCAGCCGAACATAATGTCGATACTGCGGGAGCGATGCGGCGGGTGTAATAACTCTCTGAGGGAAAAAGTCAATGCAGTTAGGGTCGAAGGGGCCGCCGCCCTCGCGCGCTATCAAAACGACGTGCAGCTAACGTGTATGCTTAGGTGAGTGTAGCTGTAAGACGTAGGTAATGTTTTTTTTTTAATAACATAGGGGGCAAACGAGAGGCACCTGATGGAAGGTGGTAATCGCCATGAACACTTGTGGACGTCACTAAGTTTGAGACATATCGTCGTGAAAATTACTCATAGTATAAAAACGTAAAGAGGAAACTTAATCTTTGAATAAACAGATTTGCTTCCAGTCCAATTATTGTATTGAACTTCTTCGTCTATAGTTGTTTTATGAACATGGTACAGGCAACAAATATATTTTAAAACACAGCCCAAAAAGTTTTATGTAAGCTATGTAAGCGCCATCTAGTGGAAATGAGAAGAACTATAACGTCCTAATAACATTATCGCTATCAATAGTTTAGTTTTACGAGAACTAGAGGGCGCTGCACGGATTACATAATTATCTATCAAAACATAGAACATTTATTTAATATAAATAAGTTTTAAATTCTAACAATGTTACTGAAACATAAGTAGCTATATCGAGGGATTATTAAAAGCAACAAATGTAATTTAAATTTGAAAACGCCTACCGGTAATCTTACCATACTCGACGTAGCAAAAAATGTCGCTGCCACTTTAATAGACTATGCGCGAGTGATATTAATAGACCCGAGATACAGAATGCGGGATCTTGTAACGTTCCCACAGTGACCGAGTGCAATCCTGTTTGTATGCAGGTTCTATTTCTAAACGTATTTCAATACCGTAACTACTTTTTTGTAAAGAGTAACATTCATATACGAAGACAGTATCTATTACTATGTAATACATATTACAACATGAAGTCCTCCGTTGCAAATGTGTCTTGAGGGTATTAACTTTAAAATAATACACAGATTATAGAATAGATCGATTTTCTCGAATCGATTGTTTCTTGAATCTTGAGGAGGTTTTACTATGTTCGTAAAAGGTTTATGTAAGTTTATTTTAATCTGTGCTTTACTTGAGTGCATAGACGAAATAATATTATCTAAATAGTAACTGGAATAACTGCATACAGACAAAATATAATTAAGCGTTAAAATATATTTTTATATATAACTATGTATCTACAAAAGTACTAAAGACATTCAAAACTACAATTCATGTTATAACAAAAATAACTGTTAATAATAAGTGTCGTTACTAGAAAACAAAATAATAATATTATTTTTATTAGTAATTGTAGAAATACAGGGAGCAACAATAATAATTGAAAGAGCGTACCAATGTTGTTTTAGTGTGTTAATGTACTTAAGTGGTCGATTGTACGTATAACTAGTATGGAGTTATAGAATTTTTTATGTCACTCAACCTTCTTTTGTAACGGCTTCTGTCTAAATGTGGATCTTATGGCTGTTTTTATTGGATCAGTTCGCAGGAAGCTTATCTAGTCAAAGCTTTAACTTTGCCTTTTCAATGGGTTGACCAGATTTTAGATTGTTTATTTATAAAATTATAACAAACTAGCTGACCCGTGCCCACTTCGTTGGGCATAATGTTAATCATCCTTTTTGGTTTTTTATATAGCCTATGACACTCAGCAATAATTTGGCTTTCTATTGGTGAAAGATTTTTTAAATCGGTTTAGTAGATCCCGAAATTACCCCTTACAATTTAACAAACACACAAACTTGACTTCTTTATAATATTACATATAGATAAATGTATCTGATATTGGGCTAATGAGTCTTAACATCTGATGACTCAAAGTGA
>DWAJ01004158.1:0-13437 GCA_018238005.1 Eurema mandarina
CACAATATAGCTTATACATCAGAATAACACATAGGCTACAATTTTTGAGGATTGTAAGGGAGGAAAGGGAGGGTCACAGTTTATATGAAAGTCCACGCGAACGGAGTCGCGGGCAATAGCTAGTATTTTTATATACTTAGTAATTATGGAATTAAGCTATAATATGCTATGAAACATGTAATTGAAAGTTGTAAATAGATGGATTTTAAATAAGCAAATAGTAATGAAGGTTTTTAAGTTATAGTTGATGTAATATAACACAACTTGAAATTGACTACTTCAAGTTTTTTATTTCAGTTATATTTCGCTAAAAAACAAACCTGAACAAGTCTTATTTCACACTAAAACTCAACAAAGCTATCTGAAACTATCGTTCTATACGATATCAAAACTACAAAAATATTCGAAGCTCAATGAAATATCCAAACCGAATTCCATGTTAGTAGAACCATGTAAATATACCTATAACAACACAATGGCGTCCTACGTTTGCTAAGTGGCTCATGACCTAAATAATTAATTATTTTAAACCATAATTTACACGACACGCGCTTGATATATTGTCTGGTAAATTAATCCGGAACATCGTTGATGATTTAATGTGACACAATTTCGCGTTTTATTTTCATTAAGAATATCTACCTACCTACCTACGTTCGTGGGATCGCGTTACTGTTGATCATATTTTATTTTCTATGTAACGTGACAGCTTTTTACTTGGCTAAGAACGTTAAGTATAATACAAATGATAACTTATTTGGTTAATAGAATGAGCGCGATGGTATATGCGATATAATTCTAAATTTCAACTTAATACATGCAGTATTTTTACTTGAAAGAGCAAAAAATATCTTTATAAGCTTTTAGATTTATAAAGATAGTAAAATGTATGTATGGAAATAAAGAATAACACAATAAAATTTTCATAACCTTTCATCATATAATAAATTCAAATAACAACGAACAGGATTATATTATAGGAACCGTACTAACTAAAACTAACATTTCGCTCAATTCATGTTCCTTATCCCCAATAAATAATTCTTCAACCACAAACGAAGAACACTCCGTAATTTCAAACTATTGATTGATGAGATTGGATCTTTACGAGTAAAATGCATCAGTAAGTGAATAGCTACACCCTAGTAACCCAGATACCAGCGCGTATCAAATAATGCCGTTGAAGACTCTCTGTTATACTGGTAGGTATTGAGCAGCCAATTGCATAGTATTGTTTTATTTATTAGCCCTTGAAAGGAGAATGATACTTGTAGACGCAACTTCTTATATATTACGGAATAAAACATTTAGATGGTATAATAATTAGATGAATAAAACCCGGTAAAATAATTATAATAATATAAGTAACTCTGTCAACTAAATACTGAACCGGTTGTAATTAAATTTGGTACACAGATAGTTTGGAACCTGAAAAAAGATATAGGCTATTTTTATCTGGAAAAAAGGGTTTTTGAGGGGGGGGAGGGGGGGGGATCAAAGTTCACTCGAACCGAGTCGCGGGCAACAGTTAATAGTAAATATATTACAAACCTTACTTTTTATTATATTAACCTATAGACTTCCATCAAATTTGATCAAATTCGTTTCAATGCTTTTAACGTGAAACCGTTACAAACAGAAAGAGTTTCTTTCGCATTTATTATATTATGTATCTGTAGGTTATGATTCTCTTAGTACAAAGTATGTACTTAATATTGTAACTATTTCAATAAATGTAATCAATTATTACAAAATCTATTTCTCAGAAACGGTCGGAACATGGTACAAATATTTAAATTATGCAAAATTTACTAAACTAAAATGTTGCAAACACCAAGATATCCAATCAATATGGATTAGTCATTGCTATGATTACGTTAAATGCGAATCGGTAACCAATGCCGTGTTTATAAAACAACTTTGTTTCCATACCTATAGAGTTTACGCAATGGATTTGTATAAAAACAACGCTGATTTTATTAGCTTTATTACGATGTTGAATCGGAAGTCTTATTTGTATTCAATGTAAACAGAAACTGTATTAAAGATACAAATTATTTCTTTAACTTTGTTGTATATACCTATGTTTCAATATTCCGTATACTTATTTGCAGAATACTAAAAAACCCCGCCTATACCTACTACATCAGAGAAGATTATTCTATAGTTTAAAACCTTACAACACATTCGCGATAGACGTTGATTGCTTTTCAACTGATATCAACCAAAAAAATGGTAACATTTGTATCACACATTTAACCAACTTTAAGATATTAGTAAACAGCCTAATTCTCACTACACTCTCTAATGATGTATTACATTAAAGAGTCTACTTGTCCATACTAATACTATAAATAGGAAAGTGTCTGTTTGTCTTTCTTTCACGGCAAAACGGCTGGACCAATTTAGTTGAAAATTTGTTATATAGATAAATCATACCCTGGATAAAACATAGGATACTTTTTATTTCGGTATTACCCCGGGAACGGGACCTATGCTGGTAGAACGCGGGATATAGTAATACTCTCCCATACCGTCAGTGTATAACAAAACACTATTTATCACCCAGTATTTAAATAGTAATTAATCAAGACACAAACTGTGGGACAGCGAGATGCAACGATAAATTAAAACTTCGACTCTTGTAATCCTTCCGAGTATAGTTTTTAGAGCTAAGCCTTCGGATTACGGCTAAGAATATGGTCTAAGTCGTCTATTGGAAGCTCTACAATGCGACGTGATTGTGTCTTTGTTGACTGGGACAGTTTTATCTTTATTGATAGAGATGGAAAATTCTGAAGATTATCTAGGGTATATGAAATCTTTATATATTCAGTTTATTGTTCAGTATAGTTATATGTATGCTGGTGTATGCTTTAAACTCATATCTAAAATATTGGACTTAATTGCCATACGTACGTTCATCCAAATACTATTTCTATTTTAATAAAAGGAATTAGGAAGCTATTGATTAACACACTGATATTTAAAGTAACTTAAATCTTCCTTCTAGCCCTGGGAATGTTTATGATAAAAAATCTATCAACTTTGGTATACTAATTACGAAGCATATCTTAAATGATATAAAGAATCTACGCAGCAAAAAGTCTAAAATCCAGCACACACCCGTAATAACCAGTTAAAACCAGTGCGACGTAAATCAAGATTTTCAAGAAACTTAACAGGAATTCGCGAGATTTTCTCCAAGATGGCGACGCTAACTTTTCCCTGCAATTGTGAATTTACTATGTAGGTCGTGCTAAAACTACTTCTTACGTTGATTACTTTGAGCGATGAGACTGGCGCCGTACCTGCAAAGAAGTGGGGTATTAGTATAATCACATTATTTAGAATTAGACAAAGAAACATTTATTATCCGTACCTACGTTCAACAAATAAGTCAATTGTACTGGTTATTAACAATTGTTTAAATTTTTGTTATTTGAATATAAAACTATTTTGGGACGTTTTGATATTCTATTACGTATTGATGAAAATTATAAAAAATGAACAAATGAACAACTAGAGTTAAAGAGAAAAAAAAAACACTAACCCAACAAAAACAGAATCAAAATTTCAATATTATTCTGTACAAAATTCTAGAAGATATTGTACAGAAGGCTGAAGGACTCAATCAAGTTAGGAGTTACATTTCAAAATCAATAACTTAGACAAGTTAGTATGTGTTGTATTAACTGACGTGTATTGAATGACGAACGAATAATCTTATTTCGCGAAGTGTCAGGGGAAATAAGGCTGTATTGGATTGCAGGTAGGGGGAAAAGGTACGAGACATTCTTAAGTTACTCACATTCTTAACATGGCAATACCGTCCATATTTATACTGATATTATAGAGACAGAGATTCTAAAGAAGTTTTCATTTATAGGGTGAATGTACGCTGTAATCTTTTGTGTTTTTAATTAGTATATAAATACTATGAGTCCCCGCGATTGTGCTCGCGAAATTTCCTATCTCGGGGCAATACCGGTATAGAAAGTATCCAGTGTGTTAATCCAGAATCGGATCTACCCGCATGCCGAATGTCATCAAAATTCATTCGGTATTTTTTGTGTGTAAGAGAAACAAACATTTATTATATTAGTAAGATGAGTGGTTATTTCAATGTTAAGTAGTATAAGTTTTTTTCTTTACAGATTACAAATCATACAATATATCATGACTCTTCTGAACAGCTTCCAATACATTAACACAGAAATCGATCACCCGACGCGTCAACAAGAAACAATCTTTCGCGATTGTTATTTAAATGAATTCAGCGACAAAATGTAATGCTCCGACTTTGCATTGATCTTTCAATCTCATTCTAAATCAAATTGCATCCCTTTTTTCCGATATAAAAGAAAAGGAGACAAAAGACTCGGGTTGTCGCAAACTACACTCGTAGATATTAAACGCTACCTGAATAATTCATAACATGAGGGTAGATCGAAATAACTTTGTAACTTCTAGTGTCATCAACGCCAATAAACTTTAAACTCTATTGCGGCCCGGATCAGTCTAATTTCGTGGTAGCATTTTTTTCTGTTGAGGCCTGGAAATCAAAGGAGTTAAATGTCTGAGGGAATCTTAGCAATGTTGATTTTTGACGCTTTGTGGGTAGGCGTGAAGCGGTGACGCTTTGTCAACTAATAATGAAGGATGAATGCTCAGTCTAATGAAAACTGCTTATTTAGTACTTGGTTCTGTAGACTTTCTTTTATTTCGTTGCCCTTAGGACTGTTTTCCTTTAAGATTTTGAACTTTTAGGTCATTTTAGATATTGTTTTAATCTGGGAAGTAACTTAAGAAAGTATAGACTTATATGATTTTTTTTGACTAACACATTTACAACTGTATGTTCTTATTTTAAAAAGAGCGACTATCAGAGTTTCGGTTCCTCTCTGTAGAAACTGCCTTACGTACGGGTGGTAAATGTTTTGAAATACCATGACGATTCAAGAGTTACTTTATGTAGCCTAATTGAATAAAGATACTTTTGACTTGATCTTTAATATCTATGTAGTCGGATCTAAAGTATATAGCGATAAAAGATGAATCAAAACAAGCAATAACAATCCATCGAAGTTAACAAGAACTAAGATATAAATTAACCCACATTCAGCCAGAAGC
The DNA here is from genome assembly GCA_018238005.1 of Eurema mandarina. Lineage (NCBI taxonomy): Eukaryota > Metazoa > Arthropoda > Insecta > Lepidoptera > Pieridae > Eurema > Eurema mandarina. The sequence goes on from DWAJ01004158.1 coordinate 5,134, forward strand.
AATTTAAAACAACTACAATTAAAAACTTTCCAAAGAAGATTTAAAGGCCGCCCAACGAAACAATGGTTCCTCGAGAATTTCACACGATTATACAATATTTGACGTGAATTATGTGCATTAAAGCGACTCCGGCCGCAAAATTTTAATAATGAATTAAAACATCCCTTTCAAAATGTAAATTTTTAATTAGGATGCCGCTGCGGTGCCGTGCCCGGAGCATTGGGGAAATTTCGCAGCACTTTTAAAATGTTTGTTTCAATTTTTATAGGAGCGAGACAAATGGCGGACCAGTGTCCGAACATCCCTTTCTTTAAGTTTCATTTTCTCCTACAAGAATGACTCAAGAACTTGTTAAGTGCGATTGAGTTAAAAATAATTGTTATATAAAAATGTAAACCTTATATTACACTCACGTTTCTTAAATATACAAGTTATGTTAAGTTACAAGTTACTATCTTTTCTTTAAATCAATATCATTAAATACTATAAAATAAAGATTTTACCCGCATTTATATATTTATTTATACATAATATAAGCCTCTTGAATCTATCTAAAAAACCGGCTGCGTAGTTTTAGATGTAAGCACACATAGACAAACAAAAGAAAGCGACTTTGTTTTATAATGTACATAACGATTAACCTAAGACAATTATATTTCAACATCTCAACTTAACTGTGTCCCATATCACGATAACTGCATCTTACTCCGAAATTGCTAACCAAAATTCAGCGTTCAAATAATGCATTCGCCAGATTAATACTATTAATAACATCGCTTTGATCCAAGCGAGCGTATTCCGTGAAAATATCGCATAGGGCATAAAACAGGCGAGGTAAATTAGCTTTCCAGCGCTTTATGTAGAGATTAACTTAGATAATACTCTAATTACATACATCTTTCCACGTTTCATAAATTGCAGCGTTTACTATACGAAAAGTTGTTACTTTATAACATAATGACAGTATTATAATAAATATTTACATTAAGCGTCGGTAGAAGCTTGATCTTATATCTTTCGTAGTTTGTTAGTTAAAACATTTGAGGTGGTGAAAATCATTTATATACCTAATGCATTTGTTTAAATTGTGTACAAGCTGACGTTTTGTTTGAAACAAATGGATACCTTAATGATTTGCATAATTTTGGTATTGAACATTACACTAACTGACCTGTACCCACTTTTTTTTTCTCGATACTCAGGAATAATGTGGCTGTCTATTGGTGAACGAATTTTTAAAATCGGTTCAGTAGATCCCGAGATCACACCTTACAATATAACAAACAAACTTTACTTCTTTATAATATTAGAAAAGACTACATTAGTTAAATATAAAAGTTTACTATTTTTTTCAGCTGTATTTAACAATTTTATTCATACATACATAGTTAAGTTACTGTAGGCAAAACCGGGATAAAATGTATCGTGTCTATTGTCTAATCTATCTGTATTTCAAAATTCAGCCAAAACCATTCAGTAGTTTTGCATGAAAGAGCAACTACTGCACCTTCATACGTTTAATAATAATATTAGCCTTCGCCTTAATAATATTAGCAAGACAATTTAAAACGATATTTTCCACTTATATATAAAACTAAAAGGCTGTTTATTTAAATTTTCAGGTGACTTCTAATAAACGAGACAATAATCCGATTATTGACTCCCAAAGACATTCACAGCGTTATTAAATGAACAGCATGGAGTCGAATTATTTCATCATTATTAAAAGCACCTGAAAACAAATCAAAGAAAGTCATTTTCTTTGTCGTAATTATCGTAAAGGGTGCACAAACAAAGCTTTGAATTTAAATTTAAAAGCAAATTGGAAGACACTTCTTTGTTTGAGTAATATTCAGTCGATTCCCATCATTTCATAATATTTATTATGCTTGTGGCCGACCAGCGCGCCTTATGTTTATAAATTATACTAAAGATATGATTTTTTTTTTTAATTTAGAAATAATAGTATGTAATGTACTAATATTGTAGTACACAACATTATGAAGAATTGTATTTTGATATACCTAAATCAATAAATTCAAGCCTATTCTTCTCCACAGCTGGACGTAGGCCTCATCCAGAGTGATAAAAAACGATTTCAGTGATTTTTGTATATTTAATTTTTAACTTGTAAAACAATATTATTGTTTGTATTAAATGCCAGTCTACGACTGTTTAAACAATGCAGATAGTTTGGAAACTTAACCCATAGAACTCTAATCAATTCGCAATTAACAGCCATCTAAGAAAGACAAAACAAAAGGCTTGCGCCTACGTGACGTCGCTATCATTAGACGTTTGCCCTTTTATTAAAAACGAAGCCAAATTAATCCGCTTTATTACACATTAAATGAATCTATTAACTAGGAGATCATAAAACGCCTAATGATATTTTAATAGGTTGCCTTATATCAGTCGCAGATCTGGTCTCGCATAACAAAGAGCCTTTCATTTCGAACAACGTTTTGAGTCTTTTGTTCTTAAAGGGACATTTCTCTCAAACTTGTGGTAATTAAATTTTTATATCCCTTCCCCGAGTTTCTTTAATGAGACGAAATATTTTTAAGGGAGTAATCATAAAATAAGAACCGTTTTGTACTAAGTTTCGTGGAGTTTAGAATTAGGTTCTGTTGTAGGTGAGTTGGATTATTTCGGTTTTTTCTCTTGTTCGAGATAGCCCTTGTTATTCTTGCTTAAAATGATATAAAAACTAACGTAAAGTTGCTTGAGTACACTTAAGCATACGACCTTATATCTAATAATATCATAAATAAGCAGTTTGTCTGATTGTGACAACGCTTTACCTGCTGAATCAATTTGAACACATAATATAGGAAGCTACAGCTGCAGCTAAGCTGTTAATGTAGCCATCATATAAAACCAAAACATACGTTAAAAGAAGCCATTATATATGGGTGAGTTCGCTAAATACGGCTACTTATATATTTACCTAATGCTCGTCGGAAAACGCTTTTATGGTAGCATTAAAATATAAAATATATGTTGCATTTTTCGGAAGCGTAACAATTCGGATTATCTTGAATTATGAATTCAGAGCTCCCCACGGAGTGCTTAATTATTACATATTTATGCTAAATGTTGCACAATTTTAAGGAGTTTGTCACAACGAGATGCTAAAACTAATGTATAGATATAGTTTGTATATTTTATAATGGGTTAAAGGGGTTAGAAGGTGTATAAGAGTAATAAATTCAAATTTATTAAAATATCTGCAGTAAACATTTCAGTAAAGTAAAAGTAAACTTAGCATTGCGTAGTACCTACATAAGGTGAACGTAACAATAAAGTAGTAAAAGACATTTGGTCTTTATTTCGTATCAGTCCTTTAAAATAGGGAAAATAGAATTTGAGGCAAACTAAGTCTTAATGGAATACATACATACGTATGTTCACAATTCTAGACCTTCAATGTTAATTTTATTTTTTATTTATTTAAAACACTTTATTGTACATAAAGAAAAAACATACACAGCAAACATATACAAAGAAAACTTAAATAGTTATGCACAAAAGGCGACCTTATTGCTACATAGCAATCTCTGCCAGGCAACCTGGCAATTAATGTTTCCTTTATAACGAAATTTCTAATTTCACAAACCGCCTTAAACAAATTAAAATACATACTTAAGTAGTAGTGGTTTATAGCAAAGTGCCAGTGCTGGGGCGATTTATTATGAAACATAATTACAAATGTCATTATATTAATGAGGTATTTAAATTCGTTGCGATTAAATCGTCGCGTGCGCGGACGCCCTTACCTTTATGACGACATAAAAACTTAAGTCAAATTAACTTGTGACGTCACTGGTGAGGTAAGTACCTACTGGGGTATATTGTAAGGATTTTTATTGTTTAGTTTATTATATTTTGTACAATCGATTAATAAAGTATATTAAGAAATAATTTTAACATTAAAACAGTCAGTGGGTTACTGTTTGTATTGGTGTAATAGTGTATAATAATAATTTATTCGTAAATTTTCAACAATGTCATCTTATTTAACTAAGCTCATATTATAACACAAGTTAAATCGTTTATAGCTTTCACTATAAACAAAAATACATTCTTCCGTCAATATTTATTTTAACTTAAATAAGAAATATTGCATATTTAAAAGTTAAAACCACCCTAGCTTGTAAAAACATCAAAGCATCGTAGTTGAGAAATATGGATTAAAATCTATGGAAATCAAAATTAAAAGTTCGGAACAAACATGTTCGTACCTAGGGGAATATTTATTGAAATGAGGATATTTTTAAAACATTCAATATGTTATCGTATGAGTCTATCAGTTTCGAAGTGTTGACGTTAAGATTAATAATCTGTGGTATTTATTTAGTTTATATTTATTTGAATTGTGGCTTTATATACTTTTGTATGCGATTTTTCCTTTATGCAAGCGAAATTTCAATCATAATAATTATAGTATGATGTTTACAAAAATTATTAAGTAACTTGAAATACTTAGCTGTTTAACGCATTGCCTTTATAACATTTAAAAATATTGTGACGGAAATTTGGTAAAACCTTTTCAAGATGAATTCAATGGATCCACAAAACATTTTTACCCGTTTATAATAATATAATATACTAGCTATTAACCGCGACTCCATCCGCGTGGACTTTCATATTAATTTTGACCCCCCTTATAACCCTTTTTTCCAGTTAAAAAATAGCCTATGTTTTATCTCAGGCTCTAGACCATTTGTGTACCAAATTTCATTACAATCGGTTCGGCGGTTTGGCCGTGAAAGCATAAAATTATATAAAGTTTCAACCTATCGCGCAATCTTTTGGGGGTTGATTTAAAAAAAAACCTTTGTCCTTCCCCAGGCTTTAAGACTATCTGTGTACCAAATTTCGTTCTAATCGGTTCAGTAGTTTTAGCGTGATGAACGGACAGACAGACAGAGTTACTTTCGCATTTATAACATCATAAATATGGATTATTATTAACTATATTTTAAACTATAGGAAGAGAGGAAGAAAATGTGGCATGCTCGAGTGATATCGATTTGTAAGGAAACCCTAATATACAAGTACCAGGATATCATCAATAGGTAGGAAGTGTTCCCTCGGCAAACGTACGGAGCGAACATGAAAATCCTTAGTGAAGCGCAGTTTTTAATCATAATCGAAGGCATAATGGAGCCTCTCCCCACTTGTTAGGGATTAAGGTATCCTTTTGTGAAAAATATTGCAGAATGTGCGTTTAATCTAGACGGGCCTACGCTCGGCTTGCTTTTTTGTTGAGAAATTTTTATTTTTACTCGACGTAATCCCTGAGTAATTCCACCGTGATAGCTACTCCCACTTAACGGCTGCAATTTGTACTTCCAGATACCTTAATAAGAATAAAAATAAGCGGAATTTGAAAATTTCGCGGGTGGTGTTGTAAATTGTCTTATGTTAGTATTAAGATTTCTTTTTCCATACAGAAGCAATGTGCAGTGTATTTTTTACATAAAAAGATATAGTTTACTTTATATCATCTTTTACGTAATATTTTATTTTTAAAAACGGGGCTCTGCGGTTTCTTGCACGTTAATTCCGAACTCGGGAGACATGATTTTACCGGCAATAGACTTATAGATACTAATCTTATTTTTTTTCTTAACTTACATATCTGTTTTTCAATAATTCCCTTCGTATACAGATGAATTTAGATGAGGACTACCTATAGATAAGTATAGGTTTTGAAAGACTTTATAAGTTATTTCAACCCGCATCAATGTGAAATGCTACAGCAAAGATTTATAACGGAGAAAGAGAAATATCTATATTTCCCCCGCGACGCTAACCTTATCTTGAGGCTGACGAATCGTCAATACGAATCCATAGGTTTGACTGTCTGTACATACGTGTAGCTACGTGTGTGTGGGTGTATCGTCAGACTGCGCTTGTGCGAGTGTTGTCAGTGCAGTTTTGATTTTACGAGTGTGTTTGTGTGTGTAGCGTCTAGTAAGGCTTTTAATAGGCTACATAGGTTTATATTTGTACTTATTATGTATAATACGGCGCCCCGGCGTTCGCGGTTTTTGCCGTGTTAGTGTTTTGAGTAGCGATATTGAAAAAAAGGAACGTATGGTAAAAATTACGGTTTAATAAGTTATTACGTCAAATCGTAATTTTTAAATTCGTTGTACTTAATATAGGTAAAATATTTAGGAATTTAATTAAAACAGTATAAAATATCAATTATTTTAAGTACATCCAACTTGATCTACAAAATAAAGATCGTATAATATACGATCTTATATTATACTACTACATAAAGCTTATGAGTTTTTTGATCGTACTTATCTCTACATATACTATTTAAAAATTATATAATTAGGCTACCTAATATGCGATAGGTTCTGATAATGAATAATAACGATTTCAATAGTATATAGTACCAACCAACAAACTACTTTTTGAACTATATAATTCGGGTTCTATTAGGTTATGTCATAAGATACCTATAGTAACATTTATGATACCGATGCACTTGTAATATAAATATAACGATAAATCTAAACTATTTCGAATCCATCCCAAATCCCTAGACGAGGCTATATATATATGAGTACATACATAGGAGGTTCTACAGAGCGACATTATTACCTGACATATCCAATATTCTGAGCTTATTTTTGAAGTATAAATCCACGTTTATCGTGTTTATATAAAATTCACTTCAACGAGTATCTCGTAAGTTACGAGAACTTAATATAGGATGGATGTTTTAGAACGTATTTATGACATAACTAGGTTTTACCCGCGGCTTCGCTCAGATTAAAATAAATAAGTATCGGAAATATAAATTAAAACCATATGAAGAATGTGTGCAAAATTTCATGATGATCGGTCCAGCAATTTTTGCGTGAAAGTGTAACAAACATCTCTACTTTTACATTTAAAATATTAGTGCGGATGAGTATATATATAGTAAAAATTTTAAAATTTTAAAAAGGCGTATTATTTGTCTGTATCGTTGTAATGCCTCAACAATCGGACCGATTCAAATTATAAATAAATAAATAAAAAGCTTGCAAAAGCATTTGGGCTACGGGCTAACCACTTATGTATTTAGCAACACATTTATTAATGTATTTATTAAACGTAGCTGTTGTATAAGAGTAACAAGCAAATAGTTCTTGCTCATCCTCCCAAAATTTCGCATTAATTATTAGTAAGCATTATTAAAGTTTAACGAAATCGTATCAAAGACAAAGTATTAGGTGAACTAGTTATATTTTTATCAAAAACCGCATAATAGTGAAACTTTTGCGAAATCATAAACAAAGTTTGCGAACCGTAGTTTGCTAAAAACGAAACCGTGTATGACTGTTAGTAGTTATGAAGTAACTTATGTCAACTTTGGACACGAAAAATCTATCACGCACTGAATATATCGCGATAACCTCAAATAGGCCATACACCTATATTATAAAATAGATAAATAAATAATAATCTATATCTATACATATAATAAAAATGTAACGAGTCGCTGTCTGTACATGGAAGATATATGAGAAAAAATATTATAGGAGACCTTTATTAACGCAATAGAACCCAAAACAATTGAAATTTTTGTCTGTTGGTCTGTTTGTCTGTCTGTTTGTGCACGCTAATCTCAGAAACGGCTTATCCTATCTAGATGAGGTTTTCAATGATATATTGTGGTAAGCTTCACTTAACATTTAGTGTTTAATTCATGTCAATCGGATGATAAATAAAAAAGTTATCTCAATTTAAAGAATCACGTTGAACTCGCTGAACGTTTGTTGGCGCGGGTTAGGCATTTTCAAAAATGCTGCCTAAAGTCACTTTTCTTCGCGGGCGAAGTCGCTGGCACAGCTAGTAAATAAATATTTTCAGGACATTTATACACAGCGCCATTTAGTTCCAAGCTTAGCCGAAGCTTGTGTTATGGCAACTAGATAACGGAATAAATTACATATACATACTTTTCTTTTGTAAATACATACATACAATACATAGCAACACCCAGACCCCAGAAAACAATATACAAATATGTTATACCCATACGAATCAACCGAAAAAAGTGTTCCGCACAGCGGCAACACACAAACACAAGCCAAATCGATAGAAAAGAGATAATTGAGAAAACCAACAAGAAAAAAGAGATATTTTTGTCAGTTGAGCGCGAATGCACCGGCAACCAATCAGCTAAAGATCCTAATTAGGATGTTTTTGCGTCTTCAAAATTTTGCGCTTATAACATGATCTATTTACTATAATATCATTGCCATACTTTAAGCGTAATATAATATATAC
>DWAJ01004159.1:0-13434 GCA_018238005.1 Eurema mandarina
CTAAATCCCCAGATGCTGGCTCGAGGTAGCAGATAATCAGATCAATTCTGGAAGGGCTGATGCTGCAAAGGAACTGTTAGCCAAAGTGCTGGTTCATAACAAGTCGTGTGTCACCGCTTATCAGTATTTGGGTAAGTTAAGAGGTTTAGTTAAAATAACTGTCTTGATATACTAATGTTTCTTTAAATAAGCTAACATTTTCGTACTAGTAGGTAATTTGGCAGCTTGCATTTTGGATGAGTCAGCGTCTATGAAAATTATTCCACTATAATATATGTCGCAGAAGGTGTCGTCGTTGTTCGTGCTTCATGAAGGCTCTTTCTTAGGTTCTTAATAAGTAAAACTTCAGAGTATCATAATAACGGTGTATAATCTTGATGACTAGTTATTCAATATCTGCTTATTTTTCACAATGCTGACGTTTTTATAGCAACTGACAAATTCCACACAATTCTTTTTAAGTTTGAATTTAAACATTGTAATAAACCAAGGAGGTTCCACTAATTGACTAATATTGAAATAGTTTTCACTATCTTGATTATTCTTTTCGTCCATCTGCTCCGATATATATAATTTAAAGATCAGCGGACATCAGATAAGCGCGGCTTCGTTCGAATTGAATGAATTTAACGAAAATAAAAAGTAGCCTATGTTCATTCTGATAACTCCAAGGATATATGTACAAAATTTTATGATGAAAAAGCCTAAAAATCATCCCTACTTTTTCATATATATTTAACCGACTTGAAAAAAGGAACCAGTATCTCAATTTGACGGCATACATGCTTTGTTTTTTATTAGTAATGATTTTATTCATTTGCAGGTTTCCTCTCAGAAAAGGAACAAAACTACAAAAGTGCGGCGTATAACTACGAGAACGCGTGGACGCTCTCCGGAAAAAGCGATCTGGTCATCGGTTACAAACTGTCCTATGCTTATTTGAAACTGAAGAAGTACCCAGAATGTATCGTCGTGTGTCGCCAGATATTAAAAATACACCCAGATTATCCGAAGATTAAAAAAGAAATATTGGAAAAAGCTAAGACTAATTTGAGGACCTGAAATGTATAAATTAATGAATAAAGAATAAAATGAGAAAAATTTTTTTTGTATCGATCTGACTTTTTCTAAAAATATATGGAATAATGTCGTAAATGAACGAAGAATATGCCTTTCTCTTTTTAATAACTATCAGCAGAATTTTATATTTAATTATAATTTGTTATTAAAGATGTCTGTCTCGTGCTTTGGATACATTAAAAATTATTGCATTAAAGTATGAAATACGCATTTTACAGTCGGTTATAAAGAGTACATAATTCTTAACAAAACAAAGTACAATGAGTTGTATATAACTTAATAAAATTTAAATGTACTATAATACGTGTTGAATCTTCATCATCATTCATGTATGGAAAGAGAGAGCAGCTGTTAATCACGCCTCCTTAAGTTCCTTCCTTAAATTCCTAGTAAGTGAAAGAGACAACCCGCTGCGAAGTCAAATTATCGAAGGTTTCTCTTTCCCGCATACTCTATTCCTCGCGGACTGTACTTTATTTTATTTGTTTAAGGCTAAGTCCATCTTATGAAGAATATAAATTAATGAATGTTTATATACTATAAGGAAAAGGTGCACTTAATGTTCGATGTTCTAAATAAAACACATAAGGAAACAGACTTAATAGTTTTATTGCTAAATGACCTTGATTGTCAAGGTGAAATACTAATATTGTTAATTTATTCCTCCTTCTCGTCTTGTTCGAGGATGGTTTTGAAGCAGAAAGGCTGGAAGATGTATCCCAAGCCCGTGTAGAATTTGCTCATGAACTCGACCCTGGAAACAAAAAAAAAATAATATTAATATAAGTATTTTTAAGCCTTATGATTCTAATAATTAAAAAAAACATATATCGAATAGAGAAACCAAATTTTTTTAAGCCTGTTAAAAATGTTTTGGGAGTAAATATTATTTTAAATTCTAATATAGAGTTTCATTCATAACATTCATTCATATAGAACACTAAAATTAACATGATATACGTTTTCAACAATTATAATTTTGTATATTACTTTTGCATTATCTATGCAAACGAGCAAATTCTGGATTGCCAGTCCAAAAAATAAAAGACGTACCAGTGCAAACGCAGGGTATGAAGGAAAGCGGAGAGCCCCTCCATCATGACGAGGATGGCCAGCGTGAACAGCGCCCAGAAGCAGAATGCCACGTATAGCTTGATCGCGCCCACCCATCCTTCCGTTTGTAGACCCATGGCCAAAACCATGTTCCATAGTACTTCTGACAGCTCTGCGAATTCGATAATTTGTTATAATCTATGTTTTATAAGGCTATAGGGAAGGTGACTACATTACAACAGGCATAGTAAACGACACTTGAACAAAATTTTTATACAATTGGTTTGATTAGTCCATAAGCATTTTTGGATTTGGATTTTATATTTAGAACAGGTCACACAAGGTTACGGTTTTCGCGCAAGTATGGCCATATTGAAACAAAACTGGAAACTATTTGACTGCAAAAAACGTTTAGATGAAAAAAGTTTTCCTGGATATCTTTTTAAAATGTATTGTTTTATCTGTGGTAATTATTTAATCAGTATTTTTTTGTATCTAAGTTATCTGTGTCGGAAAAAGTTTTTGAGTATTTCGTACTAACCGGCGTGAGCAAGCGACAACGCCCACAGACGCAAATAAGACGCAGTGTGGGAGATAGTACTGAGCACGTATTCAATAGTGTGGATAGCTTGGTGGATCATGATCTCGCTGAAGGGCTCGTCCTCGTGGTCGTGTGACTCGGGTTTAGCCGGCTTGGGGACTGGAGCCTCGCTGATGTCCGTTTGTTCCTGAAGTTCGATGCCTTGCACGTTGCCATTGGCTTGTTCGGGCTGAAAATAATATAATAAGTACATTTTGTTATAAGAGCTTACTATATGAGCATATTTTACATTTTGATCGTAGACATTGATAAAAGTAAATAGTCCAAGCCATTCAGCTATATGTTGTAATAGAAGAAATCGAAAGTTCTTTTTTTTGCCCCAAACATCCAAACTTTATACTACATCCTTTTCTTACTCATTGATTGTTTGACATATAACTTATATATAGGTCTGAAATAGGTTGCATAAATCGCAAGTAGAACCCCGGGAACGGGAACTACGCGGTTAAAACCGCGAGGCACGGCTTGTTTCATATATCTCACCTTATCATGCTTCTTCTTAGTGCAAAGCAAGTACAAGGGTTTGCCCAACAGCATGACAGGGATGCACGCTAGCGCCACCAACACGAAGACGCGTTGCAGGCTCCCCTGGCTGTCGAACATGAATTCCTTGCAGCCCTCCTCCGGCTCGTTGCTCGAAAACAGCATCATGTTGATGAACAGGATCAGCACTGAAGGTGCGCAGCCTTGACTGTACGCTTGATCTGTGAAATTTTAATAATAAATAAATATTTTCAGGGCATTTATACACCTATTGGCACGCTAAGCAAAACTTCTAGTTATTTTTTATGTTTGGGGTGTCGACACATTCTCGTAACAAGAGTAATAACTTTTTCGAATTAAATAAAAGTAAAGTTCCAAAAGTATGTAGGTACAATTTAAACAAACACTTTTTTAATATATTAGTACTTAGGTAAAGTAATATTAATCGAATGGAATATTTATTTACCTTCGGAGAAAGTGCTGTAGGCGATCCATTTGTAGAACATCATGAACACCATGTACAAGAAGAGTAGGCACAGGAAAATGACTTGGGGTAAGAATTCCAGAATTATTGAGTAGCGGCGTTTGAAGAAGCTGTAAAAATTGGTTTTATCATGTTTTGAGCTTTGATAGAGGCTCTATGCAATCAAATTCATTATATCTATCATCGGTCTACATTTCATTCAAAAACATTCGTTAATTATAAAGTTATAAAAAGGCTCCCGACTTATATAGTATACTAGCTGACCCGTACCCACTTTGTTGGACATAATGATAACATTCCTTTTTTTATATAGCCTATGACACTCAGCAATAATGTGGCTTTCTATTGGTGAAAAATTGTTTAAAATCGGTTCAGTGCATCCCAAGATTACACCTTACAATTTAAAAAACACACTTCTTTATAATATTAGTATAGATTAAGAGACTAAGTTTAATTATAAGCTGTTTATTTATAAGTTCATAAGACAGTAGGTAAGTCTTACTTGTAGTTGACGACGCTCATGCACACACCGAAGATCATATGGATTACACCGAAAATGATTGACAGCTTCATCTTGTAGGAGTTGAGGAAAATGATCTTGTTGTCGGCAGTCTGCGAAAAATTTTGTATTTATAGTAAGTCCATTAGAAGAATTTTGTTTACATAATAGAATTAAATAAAGAGGCAAAATTGAGTATTTGTAAAGTATTAAATTCAATTTTAACTAATATTATTTACCTGCCAAATAGGATCGATACCAATGAAGTATGGTTGGTCGATGTAAGATTCCTTCGGGTTCAGAGTGAGGGCAGCGTTATGTTCCAGCGTTTCGTTATCGTATGGAATGTACCACGATGTGCCGAAGATATTCATAGATTTCGAGAAGATATCGTTATACACCAAGCCGGTGTACATAGAGAATAGACCCATGAGGAGAATGATGTAGCGACCGGCGAAGAAAATGTTCCAGATTTCGTTGTTCGACTTCTTGGCGCCGAGGCTGACCTCCTTGATGACCATCCAGGCTCCAAACATGGCCATGATCATGCCGTGGCCCAAGTCTCCGAACATCACCGCGAATAAGAACGGGAATGTTATTATAGTGTAGAGGGCTGTAACGAAAGAAAATAGTTCAGTTCCTAATTGTAATACTACCGTTCTATTAATGATTGGAATTGCATGATAAATTATTAAGAATAATAATCAAAAAAATACAGTAATTTATATGAATGAATTAAAAGAAAACATAATTCTAATGAATGTCTTACTCCGTAATAAAGTATTTAAAGTGAATTTGGGTTAATATTCTTTGAAAGAGAGTGAATGATATAAGGACTCATGTGCTGCTAAGACTATATTTTAGTTATTATGCTGTTAGGAAAATGAAACTTCGCCTAGAAGCTGTGAATAATTCCGAACGAATAAAAGTGTTACTATATGTAACCTTTTGTATAAAGAATATAGATTTTTTTTGTATAAAGACTTTGACTTTGACATTCGCCTTTGAGTATGTTTAGGTTGTACTGTACCAGGGTTGCATTCGCGGTAGGAGGCGACTCCGTAAGAATCGATGAGGTTCTGGAAGCCGCGAGTGAAGCGATTGGTGCGGTTGAACGTAGGCGGCACCTCGTCTGTCTCGATGCAGTTCAGGAACGACGGGATAGAGCTACCACATGCGTTCTGAAAATAAACATAACAATATTATCTTATTGATACCTACTTACTGCCACAGACTGATTATAGTCTTTTAATATAATTAATCGGTCGTAAAAGAAGCCAACATGCTTTTTCATTTACATATACAGTATATATGTAAACGAAAAAGCACGTTCTTATACACGATGATACGCAAAAAAGCACACCAATAATGTTGCTGCTATGTACATAAAATTGGCTACTTTGAAATGGCTTCTTTTACGTGCTTATTTTGCGGTTCTAGGTGTTATTTATCTATACTGGTATAAAATTGAGGATAATATTTATTTGTAAGCAGAAAGGAAAACGTCTTGTTAATTAATATTTGACATTAATTTCTATGTAATTGGAAATAAACATACCGATCCATCAGCCAAAGCTTTCTGTACATTGGGCAAATCAGCAGTTGGCACCCAGCATTCACCAATGAGACACTTCTTGGTGACGTCCATGTTGAACAAGTTCAGGGTGTGGTAAATAGCCTTCATCTTGCGCACCATGATGGACCAACATTGTAACTCCTTGGCCACTGAGACCAGCACACGTTGTCTGTGGTCTCGGGTTTGGTTAAGAACCTAAAATAAATGAATGAACACATCAATTATCCAACTACGTTTTAATTTTTTTGCTAGCAAAAAGTTTTTTTTTTTTAGGTTAAAACCACTTTGGTTGACTGCCAGAGCAACCAAAGTTCATGAATGAAAGTATGATTATTATTATATTATACATATTATGGATACTTTACATCCCAGTATTCTTATGGGAACTTCTTATGCTATTCCTTAAATAATTATACTTGGATATTAATGCTTTGTGCATTCATAAATGTACCGATTTCATTACAATTTGGCACGAGTCGGGGTATAATTTTCTTTTGACAACCGTGGCTAGAAATAAGGTCAAGGTCGTTTGGTTGTGAAACTATTGTATGTTACCAAAACAAATAACTCACACAGCATCTAAATTCTTAGTCAAAAATATAACAAATAGTTAATATAAAAAACAGTTTCAATATTAAAAGGTCTTAAGCCCGATCGATGATAAAAAAATTCAAGTCTTGAAGCTCCAGTTATTTTTCGAGGAAGTATAATAATTATCATAAAATTCCATTTTCCGTAACATACCGTAGTAATGACATTTCATTCATGAAAATATTTTCCTTAATAAAGTAGTTCGTAGTGGGTTACAAAATAAACTTTATTTATAGTGACCATGAATCGATCGTCCTTTAGTAATAGAAGGCTTGGCAGCTAAGCACAACGCTGCCTGTGTGTGGATTATAATAAAAACGTGATATTTGCGCGCCAAATTTGTTTTTTTATAAAGTTTTTTTTTAATTTCCATAAATAATCTAGACTCAACATTGTGACGTCAATTTAAAAGTTGTATTATAAAAATTAACAGGTATGTTTAATATTAACACAAATATGTTTGTAAATAATTTAAACAGAAACCGGTTATTATTCGTTATTTTGGTATTGCGATGCACGACGAGAAAGTAGGATCAATGATCTTATAAAAAAGTATTTTGAAATCGGATTAAAATAGGATTTCAATTTATATATTAAAATTTAAATGAAACGAAAAATATTACAATGAAAAAATAACCTAAAACATTTTTACAATATAGGTGTGTGACGGTAAAAAAATATTTACGGCTCGCATTTGAATGCGATTTTAATATGTATTATGAATCTGACGTTTTATATGAACTCTTCTAAAATTCTATTTTATTATACAACCTAGCTTGAATCATATACTTAGGACGATGTCTGGTTGTAGTTAGTGTTGCTCAAAGACGAGGCTCAGCCAGTTGTATTGGACTTGCGCCGATATCGGCCAGGTATATGGTCGTGGACCTAGTCTTGGTCTTGCAAATCTAAAACTAATAGACTATTGCTATTTTACTTTAGATCTTAGAAAAACGCATCAGAGTGGGAATATTTTAAGCTTGAATTAATAGTCTTGCAAAAATCTAAGACCAAGACTGGATGACCAAGACTTGGGCAACACTAGTTATGGAGGCATGTGGTTGATTGCCACAACCAAATATTGACTCTGAAGCTTATTTTAACCACCCACAACTAGACATTGGTAAAATTGTGGCAACGCAGCACTGCCATTTCACCAAGAAAGAAGAACTAATATTCTTTTGGTTTATACAAAAAACCATCCATTTGTTTTTTGAAAAATTTGCATACATATTTACCTACTCTATAAGTTATTCCATACATACAAACTTTTACAAATAATAATTAGGAGTTGTCGCAAAACGAACGGAAAAGTTTTTTGCTTATTTCAAATAAATTATTCAAACGTCTTGGCACTCTTGGCAGACTTGTTTATGCTCAACAAAAAACTCACCAAGATGTTTCATTAGTGTTTTATTTTGGTAATAAATATCATATTGCCATTGAATTATGACACGGTATATACACATACTTGCTGTGTTCCGCGGTTTTACCCGCGTAGTTCCCGTTATCGAGGCAATACCGGGATGTAAGCTATCCTATTTTTTAAGTTGGATCTAACCGCACACGTTATGCAAATTTAATTCAAATCGGTTCAGTAGTTTAGGAGTCAACCGCGGACAACCAATGTGACACGTACTTAATTTATTATATATTAAGATTATGTTATTTCTATACAGAAGAAATTTTTATGTGGCTTTAAATTAGGGACAGACAAAATAAAGCTACTTTGTTTTATACTACGTGATGATTTTATTTTCTAGTATTAATACCGCATTTAATACTTTTATTATAATACAAGCGCAAAAAAACGTTCTTATTTACGACATCACGTTAGAAACCTCTAAATTTATCAGTGTTTCTCTACTATATTATACATGTATTATAAAACCTTCCTTAGGTATTACTTTATGTATTAAAAAAACTGCATCAAAATCCGTTGCGTAGTTTTAAAGATCTAAGCATACATAGGGACAGACGGACAGCGATAGCGACTTTGTTTTATACTATGTAATGATACACTAGTTCACAATATATTTTTAAATTGATTTGTTTAGTCTAAAAAAATAGTTTTACTATCCGTGTGCCGCATGTTCCCGCCTAAAATGGTTCTGTTTATTTTTCGAGTAAGTGGGTAAATAGTAGTCTATGATAATCACAAAAAAATGGCTGTCCATAGATAAAAAATCGCTTTGGCACATTACAGATAACGCTTTTACGCAACAAACATTATAAAGGTTACCAATTTTATTTTATGTAAAATTGTACGTAATATGACATATCTTCAATGATATTATATAATAGATATGATACCCATACAAATCAACCGAAAAAAAGTGTTCCGCACAGCGGCAGCACACATACATACAAGTCAAAACGATAGAAAAGAGATAAATGATAAAACCAACAAGAAAAAAAGAGATAGTTTTGTCAGTCGCGCGTGAATGCACCAATCACCTAAAGGTAAAACGTCCTAATTAGGATGTTTTTACGTCTTAAAATTTTTGCGTATATACCTTTTTAATATAATATCGTTGCATATCTTCCTATGTGAAATCATTTGACTGCGTTTTAATATTAAATAGCTAGTATTTTAATATTAATTTTATGTAAATATTTTCGCATACACGTTATAGCTATGTAGAGTCTATGCACTATGTCTCGCGGTAATAATCAAGTTATTGTAATTTTTTGCGGTATATTTTTTCTTAAGACATAGTATTTACTGATTTTGAGATTTTAAATAATTAAAAAAATTATTTACAGCATACAATATTAACACCAAGAACACAACTAGACAATTTTGTCTACTTACATAGAATTCGTATGTTTTGTGTAAATTTGAAATGTCCCAGGCTATTTGTACTAAATTGGACATGTTATAATGTTCGCAGACTCGTATCGTTTAGTAGTTTAGCGGAATTGTCGAACACCGTTTTTAGGGAGGGACTGAGTCGAACGGACAATCCTAATAATCCTTTTTTATATCCTTTTTTGTATTTATATGCTTTGTAAAAACTTAATGAAAATCGATGGTTTTATTTCATCTATCTACATGGATATGAAATAGGTAGTGTCGGTGATCTATTATTATTTTAATAGTTATGATGTGAAAATGTCACTGTGCTCCGGCTCCGGGTACTCACTGTACTGCACTGTAGCCAGCGAAATTACTGGGCTAATGAGTCTTAACATGTGATGACTCAAAGTGAGGAGCGTCGGTGTGCATCCCGGAGTTGGGCTTTATAGCAAAGTTCCGGGTAGCACTGCATTGGCTATGGGCTGGCGTTATTCTTACCATCAGGAGTGCGTCCAGCTCCTCTCCCCTCTTCATATTATAAAAAAAAGTGATGTGTCATGTCTTGCCCATTGAGAAAAGGAAAAAATCGTGCGGTGGGATCTATGAATCTATATGAAACAATATTGTTCAAAAACATTAAACTTATTGTCATGTTTGTTAGTCGTGCCTGTCTAGTCAATACGAGTATTTTGTAGGATCTACAATAATATTTAGGTAGGTAATATTCTTCTTAAATTAATTCAAATAGAATTTTGAACAATCTTTGTAATTAATTACCTATATTAATTTGATCCTTTCATTAGTTTACAATATAACTATGACTCTTGATATTTCCTTGCATTATCAGGCAAGATATTAATAAATAAAATATAGGGAAACATTATACTCATTTTTTCTCGATACGATTTATTAGGGCATGTGAACTCACGAAATAAAGACTAATCAGCAACTTCTTAAATCTATATTTATATATATAAAAGGAGAAACTGACTGACTGACTGACTGACTGACATATCAAGGAATTCCCGAAATTCCCACGGGAACGGGAATTAGAGGCAAAATCCTTTTGTATGAAAAATCTAAACCGCTTGAGTTAGACGCTTGAAATTTGGCATGCAGGTACCTTAGTAAACTTAAAGTTTAATTGCAACAGGATATTGAAAAATTCCTACGGGAGCGGGAGTTAGCGGGAAAAAACATTTATATGATAGGTAGGATGGGTACAGCGTGAACGAAGTCGCGCCGGGTCATCTAGTAATAGGTATTATATAACCTGTATATTTATATTGACAATAGCATATGCAAATTTTATTCTAATTCTCAAACAAGACCAAGAAAGAGCCTTGACATTAAAGTTCTTTTAACCCGTAAAAAGACGTTTCACAGTAAATTGTTTTAGCACGGTTAAATAATTGGAAATTCTTTAATTAAGTAATCATCGGCTCTTCATCTACATTTCCCGTGCCATCACAAAAAATAGACAATTTATTTTTTTATACTAGCCATACAAAATTATGCAATCATTTTTGCGTATCAAGATTTTTAATATAAGCCTGTATGATATAGAGTTTCAAAGTATTAATAACCATAATTTTCTAACCATCTTACGATACAATGAAACGTATAATAAGTTATATTAATTATTTTCTTTACTACATTTATCCAAGCAACGTTTTTTTAATTTTCTCTGATATTAGTAACAAGGTATTTAAAACATCCACGAAATATACATTAATTAAGACTATCTATTAGCTATGAAATAGACACTTCTTTACGAGGTTAGTTCAACCTTAAAGAAAACAAAATTACTTACAAAACTCACCTTCACAAAGGAACCCGTAAATCGAAACGTCAAACACAAATTCTAGACTTTTCGAAATTCCCGCCTCACTTTATTTTTGACGTAAAGAGGTTTTATGCTACATTTACATTTTTTTATTAAAAAAAAACACTTTCAGGGATGCCTCCCAACGGTTCTGAAAATCTGTTACCCGACCAGCCGACGATCGTTATAGAAAAAACTATTTATTCAGAGGAAAAAGATGAACAATTGAACGAAGAGGAAACAACCAGCTGTACTTTGAAGGAGATTAGTTACGGAGCCGGTAAATACTTTTGTTCTGTTTTGTACTTATTAAACAATTCGCGTGACGTCATAGTCAACGTTCTAATATTTTTAATACTGTTGCGGGAATGTCGAAGGTACAGTCAAATTCAGCTGTTGGTTAAACACATTTATATTAGTGCCAGCAGTAAGTAGTTTATTAGAACGCTTCAATTTTTCAGTCAGATCCCACAGGAAATACCTAACTTTCATTAAAATTGCAAAATTATTTTTAGATTTGAGATTTAATGTGTCATCAACTTTTGTTGTAAATTATACCGTTGGATACTTGAACAATTTAATACTATCTTAAATTTATCAGATGGATACAACTTATTAATGAAAAGAAACAAGTGCAAGCGAGACAGCGTAATGAGCGACAAAGAGACAGACTTGGCAAAAGTGCAACCAATCCTTTAGTATTTTCTTATGATATTGTCGCGTTTAACTATCATAATTAATCTATACCCTTTTATTTAGTGTGTACCAAAATTGTTCATCTATACTAATATATAAATAGGTAAAGTTTGTGTGTTGGTTAAATTGTAAGGGGTAATCTCGGGATCTACTGAACCGATTTTAAAAATTCTTTCACCAATAGAAAGTTTTTGCTGAGTGTCAGAAGCTTTATAAAAAAAAGGATTGTTAACATTATGCCATGAAGTGGGCACGGGTCCGCTAGTTATTAAGTAAAAATGTATGACATTTTGCTTTTAAATAAAAATATTATGTTTTTTTCCTATCATAGATACAACAGAAATAAAGCTACGTATACTACGTATTTGAATGATTAAAACGTGTGTGGTGTTATACGAAGTATATTTAAATTATCATGTAAATTAGCGGTTGTTATACTATAAATCATAATCATAAATTATAATAAAATAGGTGTTTGGATATATCGATTTTGCTTATTTGTTTTTATGCCCGCGTTTTTTCCGCATTGATGCATGTGTTCTAAACATAAATTGAATCACTCTATAATATAATATATTATGCGAACGAAGCCGGGGCGGGTCGCTAGTATGCCTATATGAAAAAGTCGCTTTCCGCTGTCTCTTGGCAAATGATTTTGTTGTTGTACTTTTAATAGAGAGATTCAAGCGGAAAGTTTAGATGTGTCATACATGTACAACATTTTCTGCGAAGTCAGGACGAGTCGCTAGTATAGTTCTAGTGTTAGTAAACTAGATCATATTTGATATATGATTAGGGTAAATAGTCAAATGATTTTCTTACTAAAGTAATTTATCATCTCTATTCTCATCTCATCTAATGTAAAAAAATAAGACGCAATAAGAAATAAAACACAGAAATGAATTTAATACTTATGAAACCAGTGAAGTGTTTCGTTTCTTAAATATAAAATGTTCCATACTACAGAAGAAAGAAAAAATAGAAAATTAAGAGTATTTTTTTCTTCTATAATTCCAGGAGATGCCACCTTCGCAAGTCTTGTAGTAGCACCCCTAGTCGTGGGTATGTGGAAAGGCACTTGGGGAGTCATGAACGAACACCCACAAATGTTTCCCTTCGCACAGATATACCTCATGGGCATAATCATACACTCCTGTCTCTCTATAGCTAAGTAAGTATTGAGTTTTTTTTTTAACTTTTTATTTTTTATTACATACCAGTAACTCGTTATTAAGACTGCAAAAATAAAAAATATAGAAATCTAAACAAAAGAGGTTTGTTATGCTTGAATAAAAAGAACCGATAAAAAAACAAAATCGATGTCGCGTACATGTATACATATATGCTAGCCCCCGAAAAAAATTTCCCTAGCTTTTCAATTATAGCATTAGAGCGCATTATGTGGCATAATGCTTAACGTGTTTCAACTACATCTTTCATTATTCATATATTCTTGATTTCGCTTGAAGCGTGCAATTGCAATGTTTTTTTTTAATTTGACATTGATCGAAATGTCGCACTATAACGTACTATACGAGTATATGCACGACACGTTGTTCAAGAGCTCTGAATCAAATAAAGGATTGTTTGGAAAATGTGGTTTGCAGGACGCGTCTTTTCGCTCGCTCAGCTAACGCCTGGAGTGAAAGTGGCGCTGGTCGTTGGCTTCGGGAACGTGTTCTGACTTGCTTCTATACGTATCTGTTCTGTCTCTCCAATATCATGCATTGGAGGGGAGGCTGGGGC
>DWAJ01004160.1:0-13433 GCA_018238005.1 Eurema mandarina
CGTCATGTATGTTTAGCGCTGGACGAGAGTAGCTGCGCATCGGTAGAATCACGCTCGTAATTGACGTATTGGTGAGAGAAAATCAACACGACTGGGACAACCAATCAACGCTCGCGCACCCGACGATCACGCGCCCCGCGCGCCGCGCCGCTACCTCGATACCTTATTTTTGACTTCTGCGCAGGTTTCGTTCAGCGCTAAAGTTTCATGACGCGTAATATACATAGTTAAACTTTATTATAGTTATACAATATAAAGTGTTCCCTTTATAAATAGTATTGAAAAGGTTTTAAATCTTACTATGTTGTCCATTATTATCTCCGCAGAGAGGAGGCAGTATGTCAGAGTTCGCGTGGAGATTCGTCACTTGGAATATATCATTTCTGCACGTGTAACCCGGCCTGTGGGTGACGTTCTCAACCGTTTCAACCTAAAATTGATAATAGCGCCATCTGTTATTTAGCTGCTATAACAGTAATAGACTAGTATGATTTTATAATGCTTAGCGTTTAAATGATAGTATAGAAGATATTAACGAATATAATACAATTCTAAAATAACAAAAAATGCTATGAGATATACATTTATAATTTATTTTCTAGTATAAGGATTATTGTTAATGTTTACAAGATATAAATAATATTTTTTTAAACATAATATTATGAACTTACTGTTGTTGGTGGAGCAAGATTGAACGTCTCAAAGTCGATTCTTATTTGACACACGTTATTGTTGTTAATCTCCACGTTGTAAGAACATTCTAGACCCGAAGATTCTCTGTTGAGCGGAGGGTTAATGAAAACTGCCACTTTCGTGTTCGTCCTGACGTCACATGCGTTTACTGTAACAGAAATTATGTTTCAGCGCCATCTAGTGTTGAGAATATAGACTTATAACTTATGACATTATATGGCGGACAAGAGATTAAGGTAATTTTCGTCTCTATAGAAAGATGGATATTTTTCTTTATTTGCTATTATTTTTTTAATAAAAAAGTATATTTGAAGTAGTTATTGGTTGAAAATAACCGGACGTAGTAATTATATTTGTAATATAATTAAACCAACCTAGTTATTCTATTATAATAAGCTTTAAAATATAAATTCGTTTTCTATAAGGAATTAATAATACTAATAATAATATTGTAACCGATAACGGATTAAATACGTAGGACAAAAAAAAATAAAGTATGTATTATGTAATTTACTTTTTTAATACTTACACGAACAACAAGTAGCGAAAACGCCACAAAAACCAATAGCTTTCCCTCCCTGGGTGTTGCACTGGTTTCTAGACAAACACACTCCGCCCGTAGACCGGTCTGAACCTAGACATTGTTCCCCGTTGCCCACTGTAAATATACTTCCCGGAGCTTGACGAGCCGCTGAAAGAGACGTAAAAACATATATTATTATAATTACTATTATTTAAAGGCTTATTTAATTTTATAGACAAGTAAAATAAATGTTTAAATTTCCAAGACAAAAAGTTCTTGAAAAAAAATAAAATTAGGAAAAGCGCCATCTAGCGTGCAGTGGCATAACTACTCACTTCGAAAGAGAATGTTAGCAGTTCCACCGCTCGCCGCTGCTAGCAAAAGCAGCACCGTTGATATGTTAATCCTCATTTTGTAAATCTAAAACAAATTACATTTTCCATAAATAAATCTTTGCTTTTTAATATGTATTTATTTATTTATACCTTGAAAGGTATAAATTGTAATAAGCATTGAAATGCTATACACAATAATTTATATATAAAGTTATTTCACAATTAAGTAATGTCGTAAAAAAGTACACATACATACAACATTACATTAAAATATTTCATTGATTGAATTGTTTATAATCATTTTTACGCGACACTTATTTAGAGGCAGTTTTCGTTTTAGCATCAATTGTAATATTGAATGTTCATCAATACTTTTGTACCTACTTACTTTAAACTATTTTGAATACTACGAACATTTTAAAAGTAATATTTCAATTTACGAAACGTATTTTATATCCATATGCTTAATTTAATCTCCACACTAACAGTTAATCAAACAACTATAAAACCCAATGTTAAACCATTAAATAACCCCAACCAAACTTCAAAATAAAGTTATTTACGAACGAAAATTACCTAACGGTTAACGGATAATAACAAAAGATGCCAATTATTTACGATAGGCAGAGCTGTTGCAATGTTAGGTGCATTCCTGAAGACACCGTTAGAAAACCTGTCAGTGTCTACTTTATAGCTTCTACCTATGGCACCTATATTCGGGAAAATTGTTCAAATACTTGCTACCTACTTCAAATAACTACTAATATTATGAACGTGATAGTTCGTGTGTTGTGTGTAGGTGTGTTTGTGTCTCTTTTATGAAAAAACTACTTGATGGATTTGTTTGAAATGTAGTTTCATCCCGGTACCTATTGTATCAAAAACAATAATTGTATGGGTAAGATCGTGATTCGCGATAACTATTGTATACACATTATATTGTAAATCAACGCATTCTTTTTAAATATATTGTTTTCTGACGAAGTAGAAAACATAAAGGAATCATAAATACCGTCCATTTGAGAAACCTCCTTCTTTTTGGGAGTCGGGTAACAAAAATAAACGTAGGTATGTATATATGTAAACACTTTAAAAATCTAACACAACAGCGCATTTAAGAATGTTGTTTAGAATGCTCTTTTAAAATTATTTAATTTATCTTAGATTTAACGCAAAGAAATATGCGGGAAATAAGAAAAGAAAATTCCAGAAACTATGTATCTTGATTTAAAAGATGAAATAAAAGTTTCATTTTAAATTAATAAATACGTTTTATGGTTTAAGCATCGGTATATCAGTATTTATTATAAAACAATTTTTACATACCATAGTTCATTAATTAAAGTATTTGTCGTATTAATAGTTTGTTAACAATATTAGACATTAATTAATTATCCGTATAATAAGAAATTTAGTACTATCATTATAAAAGGTTATACATACTAATACATATTATAAATCTAAAACTACTGGACCGATCATGATGAAAATTTGTCCATATATTTTCGGAGATGTCGGAATGCACATACATTAGCTACTAGTTCTTTTATTTGAGATATTTATTAAATTTTATTCAAAGCGAGCGAAGCCACGGGTAAAAGCAGTTTCAAAATATACAGGTTAAATTATTCATATATCTTAGGTTGATTGAATTTAGTGGTTTAATTATAATTATTGGTAAT
This sequence comes from Eurema mandarina, assembly GCA_018238005.1. Taxonomy (NCBI): domain Eukaryota; kingdom Metazoa; phylum Arthropoda; class Insecta; order Lepidoptera; family Pieridae; genus Eurema; species Eurema mandarina. Next base: position 3,234 of record DWAJ01004160.1, read on the forward strand.
AGAAATTTTTGGATCTAACAAAAATAATATTTCTTATCAATAAAAGTATCTAAGAATTAAATAATTAAATAAGAAAAAGGCAAAAACGTACCTATGTGGTGAGGATGTTTCCGGATGTGTGAGTCGCGAGCCTCCGTGGTCAATTTATAGTTGGCCCTTACCGCGATATAGTGCAGGATGTGACGACGTCTTTTAAATTATTACATAACTAGCGGACCCGTGCCCACTTCATTGGGCATAATGTTAACAAACCTTTTTTATATAGCCTATGACACTCAGCAATAATGTGGCTTTCTATTGGTGAAAGAATTTTTAAAATCGGTTCAGTAGATCCCGAGATTACCGCTTACAATTTAACAAACACATAACTTTTACTTTTTATAATATTAGTATAGATAAAAAATCGTTATAATTTTTTTTAAGTTAAACGGTTCTACTTTATGTGTACTTAAAACTAGAAAATAAATAAATAGTGATGTTATACTAGAATAAAAGCATGGGGATTCTTTACCGATTTTTGTTATTTTACAGTATTTAACGAAATTGCTTACATAAAATAGGAATTTAAATTTTGACATAACCATTGTAGTCTACGTGTAGACCGGTAATTTGATACCCATATTAACATACATAATTGTGGAAAAAATGTAACCCTCTATATTGTACCGGCGGCCATCTCAGATTGACGATGTTATTAATTTTATTAAATTGTATGGTAATTGGAATTAAAGGTGTGTACCAAATTTCAATCTAACGACAGGAAGATTCTTAAATTTAAATCTCTAATTTTGACCCAATCAAACAAATAAATAAATACAGTACGGGTCGAGCTAAATAAAACCATTTAATAATAGATAGAAATATTTTATTTACTAACTAGCGTTGGCAGAGACGATTACTATAATGATAATAATAAAAAAAAATATTAAATGTAAATAATGAAACACATCTTAAACCTACAAAAACTAGAGCAAATAATGTTTTGACAATGGACCTTATCACTATCAGCGATTTCTTACAGGCAACATGTAGTACGAAAAGCTGATCAATAAATTGTAAGTTACTATTATTATTATTAAGAAGTTTTGACATGGCAACGTCTTATAATTCTCGTGTGGTGTTACGACATTCCAAGGCGTTCCAATTAAGGCTAGTAGTGCGTCAATTTTTAAAGACAGACATACGCTGTCGCGGGCTTCAGTAATTCATTTTAACAGGAATTATTCTATTAAATAACAAATTTAACTGTTTGCCTAGCGTACGCGATGGTACCCTACAAATGTGAATAATTTTCCCATTTTTTTCACTAATACTTCCCTTCGTCGCAGTCGTCGTATAGCTTAAATTCCTTCACGAAAAATAGACTATCCTTCACAATACTAGAAGTATAGGATATGATATCATTATTACTCTATTATTTTTCTTTATATCATTTTGAATTAAACTGCGCTGGCTAATTTATTAACTATTTTTGACGTAATCGTAGTCGGTTCAAAATAATTTCACACAATGTAACAAATTGAGCCACCGTCGCTCGGACTACACAAGTCGAGTTATTATCGCGTAGTGTTTGTATAGACTATAGACCATTAATGTTCAACCAACAAGTCCCGTACAGAATCTCTAGTATAGGGAAAACGTATTTAAAATATAAACTTATTTACCCGATTTTATGTATGTAACATACACATAAACCTTTCTCTTGAATATAGGTCTATCTAATAAAAAAAACCGCATGAAAAACGGTAGCTAGTAGTTTTAAAGATTTAAGCATACATAGGGACAGACAGTGAGCGACTTTGTTTTATACTATTACATAGTATAAAAGAAGAGTTTCTTGCCGGTTGTTCTCTGTAGAAACTGCCTTCCGAACCGGTGGTAAATGTTTTGTAATACCATGACGATTCAAGTGTTACTATATGTAGCCTAGTTGAATAAAGACTTGTTTGAATTTATGGCAACCCTTCGAGCGAACCACGTTTTAAAGTAAGTGTTTAAGATTTTAAATTGAAGGTTTTATATTATTAACGGTTTTAATTCAAAGTTAAGATTAATTCCTTTTAAAGACTTTATTTAATTTTAAATAGGTATATTTTAACATCTATGTATGTTTAAATCTCTAAAAACGACTAAGCCGATTTACGTGCTATTTTTAAAGGTCTCTTTCCAAGGGTTCTGTCTTCATACAAATTTTATATAGCTACCTAAATAAACGCTAGTACAGTTTTATTTAACAAAAACTATGGTCAAAGACCTGTCTAATAAACTATTATTTTGACCATACGTCCTCTCGAGTCTGTAAACACTCGATCGGGCAACGCCTTAACAAATACACTATTTTAGGGTTCCGTAACAATTCAAACAACAAACTATGGGATTATTTTAATAAAGAAATCACCTAAAGATATAAAGATTAAATTAAACCATATATTTATGTCTAAAGTAATTTTAAGTAAACTTAAGTAAAAATGAATAGACTATATAAAAGTAATTTCTGTCAATTGTGTAATTCCTTACTTAAAGAAACGTATGTTTGAAATATTTGTGAAGAGAAATAAATAGATTAATATCTGTTATATATAGATGTTACAAGCTCTATTTAGCGTGGGACTCAATGTAAAATATATATTTAAATCTATATATAACAACAACGGGTTTGTTACAAGACTTTTAACTTGAGATCAGCTAGACAAATTCTCATGGTTTTTGGTTCATTAGATTTGTTTCCGCCCCGAGTAGAATACATCTTATAAATAATGAAAACTTTATTAAAAGTCAAACTTTATATGAAAGTCCACGGAGACAGAGTCGCGAGAAATAGCGGTTTTTTGTTATCTTAATATATATATATATAAATCTCGTGTCACAATGTTTGTCCTCAATGGACTCCTAAACCACTTAACCGATTATAATAAAATTCGGACACCATGTGCAGTTCGATCCAACTTGAGAGATAGGATAGCTTACATCCCGATATTGCCCCGGGAACCGGAATTACGCGGGTAAAAACGCGGGACACAGCTAGTTTATAATATAAAGGAGAAAATTTGATCTATTTATTTTAACATAGGGAGCAAACAAGCAAGCGAGCCACCTGACGGAAAGTGGTCATCGCCGCCCATCGACACTCGCAGAGCTTGACAACTCTGGAGTGGGCCGACCTTTTAAAATAGATCAACTCTAAATTTGCTAGTTATAAATCAATACGATAATATAATTATACGGAACTCTCAGTGCGCTATTTCAACTCACTCTTGGCGCTTTTTTTTAATATTAAAACTAGTATAAATTATATTAACCGTTAACAAGTTATGATAATTTAACTAGGGAGCTTTGTACTTGTACTTATTGATTAAGCAATTTAAAAAAATGCTTAAATTAAAAAGCTTTTGAACAAATCCTTCGAAAACAAATCTAAATACTAGTATGATAATTGTGAAAGTTTATGTGGATGTTTGTTTGTTTGTATGTGGGATAGGGCTCAATCAAGTGCAAAAAACGGTTTTTATCTTTATCCAGGACTTTTATTTTCTTAACAATCTAAAAATAACCTTTTTCTAATCTTATACAACGGCCCAGTGACAAGTGTCAGCTGTCAAAAATATCACTCTATGAAATAAGTTGCCATACATCGAAACAGAGTTAAAAATAAAATAAAATTATCCCACAAAATATATGTATGGATATAATGATATATTGATGAAGAAGAACTGATATATGAAAAATTACATTTAAAAACTATTTGCCGTCAACGTTATATATAAAACTAGCTGTTGCTCGCGACTTCGTCCCCGTTCATTTCTTTTTCCATTATTTCTTCGCTCCTATTAGTCGCAGCGTGATGTTATGTGGCCTAAAGCCTTCCTCGATAAATTGTCTATTCAATAAAAAATAATTTTTCAATACGAACCAGTAGTTCCTGAGATTAGCGCGTTCAAACAAACAAACAAACTCTTCAGATTTATATATTAAGTTAAATATTATTTTTTTATTTAATTAATTATCACACAGTAACAGCTGAACCGAATTCGATATTTTCTTTCAAAATACTTCTAGGACTACGAGAATGGTTCTTAATCAGGGAAAAGGGTAGGTTCAGGTGTTATATTAGTAAGATTTATTTAAACAATAGAGGTACCTTGTGAACTTAACACAAGGTACCTCTATAAACTCTATATACCGCTAAGTAGCTATTTCTACCAGACAACCATCGTTCTGTAAAAACGTGAACATACAATGTAAAATAGCTTCAAATTCTTAGAAACTAATGAAATATAACTCTAAGTGCTTGTTAAAATATATATTTATCGAGAAATGTGTTTGTTTGTTTGTTGTCACTTTAACTCGAATCTCGGGAACGACTACTGTTGACTAAGAAAGTATAACACATTTACGTTTATATTATTAGATCTTAGCACTAAAAAAATACATTGCTTTGGTTTTTTATATTAAAAAATATAAATTATTATATTATTATTAATTAATATTATGTCTTCTTATACTGATGATTGTTATAAGAGATTTTTTGTGTAAAATGAGAGGGCATTGTGAATGTGTTATCGACTTTTCTAGTTGACTGTACGATATGTTACAACCAATATTTGATAGCAACTGGTTGTATAATAAGTATATATACATACAATATTTATTTTTATTTTTATGTTTGTTATTTCAAAACTCCGTAACTCAAAAACTAGTTCCGAAAAGCTATTACTGAACTATTTAATGAGGATTTTTTTTTATTTTTTTTCTCGGGACTAGAAATTTAAATGAAAATCCGATGTTATATAATTATTATAATATAATGACTATAATACGTTATGTTAGCACTGTATTTATTCTTTAAAATCATTATAATCGATTTAGTAGTTTGGGAGCTGCGTACTATAGTCTATAGATAACACAATACAACATAGATCCATACCTACATACAAACATATAACACTTACAGACTTCCAGAAACATTACCCTTCTTTTTGACGTGTCGCAGTCGGTTAAAAAGGAAACGTCCAAACGTTTTTTTTTACCAACAAACGCTCGCGTGTAATAACACATTAGGAACGCCACTAGACGACTAGTACATAATCATTTCGAATTAGAAATTAGATACACAGTATTAGACGGCATCCGACGGTTTAGGCAAGTTATATGCGAACGTTTTAACCGCGTTTTTAAAGGAATAATCAAATTAAAAGTCAAATTTATGTCTCAACTAGTACACTTGTAGTAAACATATAGTAACACTTGAATCGATTGTATTAGAAAACATTTACCACCGGTTCGGAAGGCAGTTTCTAAAGAGAAGAACCGGCAAGAGACTCTGATAGTTGCTCTTTTATAATAAAAACTAATTAATGTACGTAACCACAAAAGAAACATTTAATTAATTGATTCAAAATTTATAGACATAGTTACCAGTCTGAAAGATAGAAAAAGATAATTAGACAATTTCTTTCAGGCAAACTTTAAATGTAAATTTAGTCAAATTTACAATTAAGCTATTTAGATAAACTGAATAAATAAAACGTTAACGTAATAAAGGGTTAAATCTTAATATATATAAATCTCGTGTCACAATGTTTGTCCTCAATGGACTCCTAAACCACTAAACCAATTATAATAAAATTCGCACACCATGTACAGTTTGATCCAACTTAAAAGATAGGATAGCTTACATCCCGGTATTGCCCCGGGAACGGGAACTACGCGGGTAAAACCGCGGGACGCAGCTAGTAAAGAAATAAAAATTGTAGCGTTTAAAACGCGGCTGTTAAACGCTCGTGAATATTTCGCCTAAGGTCCATCAAATGATGGTCGTTGGATGCAGCGGTCTCGAATCTATGACGAAACGGGCCGAGCGGGCATCGCTTTAATATTATGAATTATTTAGAGGCCATTGAAATAGCGATTTTGATGGTACGTCAAAACTAACAAACAAATGAAAAATGAAATTAATGCGTTGTTATATTCCGTGTTTTCGAATTACACTGTAGTAGCATAGTGCGACATTTCAGTTAATGTCAAATAAAAGAATAACATTTGTTAATTGTCAAAATAAAGAAATATGTTGTTGAATAACATAAGCATTATGCCGCATAATGCTATAGTTGGAAAACTAGGCTTGCTTACTATAGGCATTTTGGTTGCTCATAGGCAGAGAGGTCACTTACCAAGTTACCATCAGGCAAACATCCTGCTCAGTCGACCGCCATCATATAAAATCTTGAGAGGTGGGGACACTCAGATTTAATGATGTTTCTTTAGATTAATTAGCAAAGGAATTGTTATTAATTGTATTATTACAAAAAAAAGCGAAAAAAATGCCTATTTGTCTATGAGAGAGAGCACACCGCACGGCTAACAACTACAGCAAAAAGTGTCGTTACAACTTTTGGTCTTAATTTTTGTCAACGTCTTTGTTTTTGTGTAATGTCTTCAAAATCGCGCCGAAACATACGGGTACCAGGTTTAAAAGGTGGACCGTAACGAAAATGTTTATATTATCGTACGTACGTATTAATTAAAAAACTATATGTCTCAGAAACAAAAATGTGGTGTGAATATGTTAATCTTGTTTTCATTTCAATGTTTTACTTTAAAAGCGATTCGCTAATATAGATGTTTCACGTTAAAATCAACGGTTGTGTGCCCCGACACAGCCCCACCCGATTTTTGATTTTTTAGTCTAGCCTCACGCGACGGGCGATAAGAAGTTATTCATTTATTTATTAGAACGTTGTTATATTACAATAAATAAATGAATCTTTTGACACTTCTCACATATCAATAGTGACAAAGTTTTATCACTATAATGGAACATGAATAAATTCTTGCAGACATTAGGTTCTGAGTTTTAGACTGAATTTTTATTGGTACTTACATATGTGGTTATTAAATTTATAAGGTGTCGTGATCAATTTATAAAAATATATTGAAATTTCCGCTCCCGCTGTCGCTTGCGCTTATGAACTAGCCCGCTTTATTCGTGGCCCCACAACATAACCAGTCCTAGCGTACAGTTATACACACATTGTGTAATGGGAGTATGCAAAAACACTTGATGGTCGGTCGTAGGTTCGATGCTCGTGGTTAAAAAAGCTTATATAGGTGCAGTGGTAATTGCTCTCTGTGTCGATGGTTGTGGGTTTGATTCCTATTGGAAAAAGATACTGTATTGTTCTGTGGTCTGCGTGTTGCTATGTATTATTTGTATGTTGAGGCAGACAAATATGAATTTTTCATTTATGTATGTAATATTGTTGCTTATAGTTCACAGGACTGTTTTTTTATGTATAAATGATTTCTATGTGGTATTAATGTAATAATTATTTTGTTTATGTACATTTTGTGAACATAGATACATGTTTTATATTAAAATAGCGACTATTAGAGTTTCCTGCCGGTTCTTCTCCGTAGAAACTGCTTTCCGAACCGGTAGTAAATGTTTTGTAATACATATTATGGAACCTAATTTAATAAAGATATTTTTGACTTTGACTTTGTAGTAACCATGTATCAGTACAGTCAACAATTAAAATAGTGGTTAACGAGAGGTGAGGAGTTAACTCGTTATCAAACAAGGTGATTATTGAAATCAATAGGAACAGGGCAGTGAAGGAAAATGTTGGGAAAACGGGAAAAGTGGCTCCAATTTTTAAGCTTCCGTCGCGTGTACTGCCGTAATGGTTAGAGCTAAAAACCACTTACAATTTAACAAACACACAAACTTTACCTCTTTATATATTAGTATAGGTAGACAAAGGGAGAGTCCCTTTGTCTACCTATACTAATATATAATATAACTATATTAATATTTGATTTGTAAGTGATGCGGAGTCTGATATATGATATTATATGATATTATATGATATTCTAATATAGTGACAGTTCAAGTTGACTCGCAGTGAAAGAAAACGCAACCTACTGATGCAAATTTTAATCCTAAATTATTACCATTCGCTATCTATATAGAGCTGTTAAAACCGCATATTTTTATATTTCATTTTTGTAACTAGCGACTCGCCTCAACTTCGGTCGCATATATTCTGCATTTATTATACATATAAAACTTGCTCATTATATTGTATAAAAAAAATCGCACGAGAATCGGTTCCGTAGTTTTTTAAGATTTAAGCATACATAGCGATTTAGGGATAGAGAAAGCGACTTTGTTTTATACTATGTAGTGAGTTTGGTAACTATATTCAAAGTCAAAAGTATCTTTATTCAACCAGGCTACGTATAGTAACACTTGAATCGTCACGGTATTACAAAACATTTATCACCGGTTCGGAAGGCAGTTTCTACAGAGTAGAACCGGCAAGAGACTCTGCTATTTCAATATAAAAAATTACAATAGTAATTAATGTAAATAACAAAAACAACCATTACAATATACATACATGAAACAAAAGCATTTTTTTTTGTAAAAATACATATTATTATGAAAAAAGGTGGTATTAACAGCTCCATGTGAGTGTTAGCAACCGCGACTGATTCCCACCACTTCAGTCAGGCCGCAATAAGTCTGGATTTGTGAGATCTAGCCGTGTTGCGGGAATTACAGGAATCCGACTGTATTGTAAACGTCTAGGTTTTATTTTTTTATTTTTTGTAGTAAAATTTTTAAGAGTAATTTTGTTTTTTTCTTGATAGCTGTGGATTTTAAAAGTAATTTCGATAATAGAAAGCGGATTCTTATATGAATTTAGTAGAAAGTATATAAATATGAAAATAAGAAGTTAAGACGATAATAAATAATGTCTGTATATGTAAAAAAATACTTGCGTTAGTTACCCCCCTTTTTTAATAATGATATATTATGTAGAATGTATGTATGCTTCTCTATGTATGCTTCCTCTGAACTAAAGGGAGGAATATCGAAAAGACGAACCAATTACAAAAGGTCTATTATCCTACACGAAATAATTAAAAAATTTGAGTCATCATTTTTACATAATTAAAATATCAATTTTTTTAAGCAAAAACGCTAAGTATCATCGTCGATACTTTAGCTGCGGCATATGAACAAAACCAGACATTATTGAAATTGTGCATCGCAACAACGGACTAGGCATTCTACAAAAAATCTAGATTAAGTATGTTACAATGGAGCTTTTAGAGAAGCCTTAATGAAAATACTGGCTATTGTTGTCGATTCGCTTACAAAAGCTCTCAGCTTTATTCAGGTAGCTTTTTTATTTGACAAATATGAATGTTGGGTATAACTGAGCATTCGTCTGGTGGTAAGTTTTTTTATTATATGAAGTGGTGAGACGAGCTGGACGCCCTCCTGATGGTAAGAGAAACGCCAGCCCATAACCAATGTAGTGCTACCCAGAACTTTGCTCCGGGCAGGGGTGCACTACATTGACACTCCCCACTTTGAGTCATAACATGTTAAGACTCAATAGCCCAGTCACGCTACAGCTACAGTGCCCTTCAGACCGGAGCACAGTGACATTTGCACATCACTGTTCAGTCGGTAGAATGTCTGGCACTGTGGAGGTACCCACCCAGTCGGTTTCCTGCGAAAGAGACCTACCCCCGGTAAAGTGACCATCTTTATAAAATATTGGCAAGTTAAATTCTACTATAATATTATAAACTAGTTGTTGCTCGCGACTTCGTCTCCGTCGATTGCTTTTTCAATTATTTCATTCGCTCCTATTAGTCGCAGCGTGATGTAATGTAGCCTGAAGCGTTCCTCAATAAATGGTCTTTTCAATAAAAAAAGAGTTTTTCAATTCGAACCAGTAGTTCCTGAGATTAGCCCGTTCAAACGAAAAAACTCTTCAGCTTTATAATATTAAGTTTAGATCTGAAAGTTTGTGGGAATGTATGTATGGATAAAAACATCTGAAAGCACTTTGTTTGAATATTCTCTAAAAAACTCGACAGATTTTTATAATATTCAGAAATATTATTTAATATTTATAATATTTAGAACTTATTTTTTAATATCTATATCTATACTAATATATAAAGCTGAAGAGTTTGTTTGTTTGTTTGAACGCGCTAATCTCAGGAACTACTGGTTCGAATTGAAAAATTATTTTTTTATTGAATTGACGATTTATCGAGGAAGGCTTTAGGCTACATAACATCACGCTGCGACTAATAGGAGCGAAGATATAATGGAAAATGTGGAAAAAACGGGGAAAATTATTCATCTTTGAGGGCTTCCTTTGCGTGCGCTGC
>DWAJ01004161.1:0-13432 GCA_018238005.1 Eurema mandarina
TGGGACAACCAATCAACGCTCGCGCACCCGACGATCACGCGCCCCGCGCGCCGCGCCGCTACCTCGATACCTTATTTTTGACTTCTGCGCAGGTTTCGTTCAGCGCTAAAGATTCGTGACGCGTACTTACCTCATTTTAAATAGAATCTAAATAGTAAATAATATTAGAATTTAAAAACAAAAGCTGATTAGTAATTTTTATTCTTTCTCTTTCTTTTAAAATGGAATCGTGATTAATTAAAGCAAATTAAGCAATAATTTGTTAGAAAGCTACACAAAGAAACGAAACGGGAGTAATCTATGAGTTTCATCTTGAAACAGTCACCGCTGTTTGAAGAACATTATCTAATGTTTTCTCACGAAAATATTTCGTATAGATTAATCCCTTTGTAGGATGTGCGACCGATGTCGAGTTAAATGCCGCTCTTGATAACGTATCTGAGATAATTTCTTTACTCATATTACTTATTAAGTTACTTACTGTTACTTAATAAGGAACTAGATATTTTAATAGTTGTTTTGGGACTACTGACTTTAACGTTGGAATAGCTATTCTCGTGTTAAGAATTACTTTAGTTAGATGTTAAGATTAATATGCGTAGATTGTTCTCGTTTTTTTAAATAAAAAAATACTAGTTAAAGTTCTCGGTTTTATCCGAATGGGAAAAAAGTTAGACACCCTGCACGCCAAATTTAAGCGAAATCGATTGATTAGTATTCGATATATTCTCACAAACTAACTCGCATTAATTACAGTAGTAAGGATTAGTTGGAACAACATAATCAAATCGAAAAATTGCGACTTAACTATTTTCCTGACCTATCGATTATTAGATTGATACTACCTATTATACTTACTTATTAACTAGCCATTTTCACCCAGGTTCATAGTAGTCCAAGAAAATAGAGTGTAATACCGGAATACTGAAACGCAACTTCAATTTAAGTACAACTTAAACCGTTCCGATTTGACAAGTCGCCATACAATTCTAGCAAAATTACGAGTCTTAAGACGTGCTTAAATTTAATTTGCGTATGAATATTTGGCCGTCAATCTTTCACTAGTCAATTACGGATCTTTCAAAGTCAAAAATTCATGCTTTCCTCTGAAATTCGTATTTAAAGCTCTATTTTCTTGGACTATGGTTTATATTCACAACTATAAAGAAAGGGTTAAAATAGCTTTAATCCTTAAAAAATGATTATTTCCTATCAATAACAGAATAAATTAGACCCTTAGGTATTTTTACGAAAATAAAAATGCTGGTCAATAAACTATGTCAGTCTATTTATTTTTCCCATACGCCACGAGATTGACTTGTGACTATGAATATAATGAATCATAAGCTACGTTAAGCTGACAGTGGAATGTGTATTTCGTTCGTTTGTTCATCACGTTAGTTCATATGAACTGTCGAACTGAACTATGATCAATTCTATATGACGCTCTTTTGTTATCAAACGCCGATAATCTATTTGATATGTCGTCATATTTTTATGTGATACTAGCTGTTGTCCGCGACTCCGTCCGCGTGGACTTTCATATAAACTTTGACCCCCCTTTTCCCCCCTTATAACCCTTTTTTCCAGTTTAAAAGTAGCCTATGTTTAATTTCAGGCTCTAGACCATCTAGCCGCTCTAGGCCGTGAAAGCGTTAAATTATAAAAATATTCAACCCCTCACACAACCTTTTAGGGGTTGATTTAAAAAAAAAGTTAGCTTATGCCCTTTCCCAGGCTTTAGACCATGTACTAAATTTCGTTCTAATCGGTTCAGTTGTTTGAGCGTAATGGAAAGACAGAGAGACAGACAGAGATATTTTCGCATTTATAATATTAGTATGGATTTGTGTTTTACTGGAATACTAGCCAAACCCCGCGGTTTTGAACACATTTATATATTATTATTATTATGTCTCATAAATAAAATTGCATGAATTCTCGTACATCTGCAGTCTGCATTGTTTCATACTATGTAGGGATATAGTGAATAAATTTTTGTACTCTTGGCGACAAATAATTCATGCCATAAAATATAGTGCAGCAATTCCAGAGTTATATGTAGGTAGGTACCTTAGTACTGTAAGAAAAGCAAATTATTTTGCAAAAATATTACAATAATATGTTATCTTTAAAGCATGCCTTATCTATGATTATCTCGTGCCATAGATTAAATACATCATCTAGAACAGATAACACATACATCTACTATTAATATTTCTATAATTCATAGATATTAGACTTATTAACGTAATAAAAATAAAAAAACCAGGTCTAATTTAAATTGTATTAAACTCACTATTTGTGCTAATACTAGCGGTGTCCCGTGGTTGTACCCGGGTAGTTACCGTTTATTCAAATTCATTTTATAGTTTTCGTATAGAAGACTCACAAAAATATTTACATACATCCTCATACATTTTCAGACTTTTGCTTAAGATAACAGTTTCGGCATTTATTGAATATAAATATTGACGAACGCAAAATGTAATTCGTACCATAAAATTAAACTTAAGATCTTTAGAAGGGCATTATCGCAATTTTTCCTTACCACAAAAATATGCTATCAAATTGATAAGCCTCCTCCTTTCAACTCTATTAAAAATCATTACAAGCATAAAAACATTAATTAACAAATACCAAAGTATTTATGTACTATGTAGGTACTCTAAATGCAGTGATTGAGCTGGGCAGCTGCGCGTGCGCACCCGGCACCCGGCACCCGGCGCAAGGTGTACGACACGTGGGCAAGATTTTTTTTTATTTTTTTGCTTCAAATTCCGTGATAAATCTCTTGCCAGGATATAAAGAGCGATCTTTGACGTCTATAGACTTTATTATAGCATGGATATAGTATGCTAGCAGCTTGCGGGGTACTTGCAAAATTGATTAAGAAAAAAAAATATCAAAGAGTTTTTCGACAGACTATAATTTAAAAATATTTAGCACTGGCAATATTAATCACGGCACACCTTATTGTGTTTTTTTAATTTTGTTTGCTAATACAATCATTATAGTCTATGACTCTATGACACCAAAACATGGCGTCCTTTTGGGGAACGAATTAAAAAAAATAACAACGATATCTCTTTGTAATATGAGTATAGATCTGCTAATTTAAATTAAACAAGATATGTCATAAAAATTTAGGTGTTTAAAAATCTAAGTGTAATCAACCTTAATTCCTCTTAAACGAATATAAGGCTAGATTACGGCTTAAAGGCTGTATAAAAACAAAACTAGTCAGAACCAAAGCTAGACTAAGCGTGGGAACCGACAACGGAACCAATTAGTTAACCGTTACTTAAACACGTTGAAACTAGGATTAGAACTGTCTTATTTATATATTTTCATGTTAAGTTAAGGAGTAGCTATTGTTTGCAACTTCGTCCCATAAATCCATACTTCCATACTAATATATTATAAATGCGAAAGTAACTCTGTCTGTCTGTCTGTCTTTCCATCACGCTAAAACTACTAAACCGATTAGAACGAAATTTGGTACTAAGATAGTCTAAAGCCTAGGGAAGGACATAGGCTACTTTTTTTTCAATCAATCCACAAATGGTTGCGCGAGGAGTTGAAACTTTTTTATAATTTGTTCGCTTTCACGGCCAAACGGCTGAACCGATTGTAATGAAATTTGGTACACAGATAGTCTAGAACCGGATATAAAACATAGGGTACTTTTAAACTGGAAAAAAGGATTATAGGGGGGAAAAGGGGGTAAAAGTTTATATGAAAGTCCACGCGGACGAAGTCGCCGGCAACAGCTAGTATTATATAACTCGAGACTTGGCTCATAGTGATCAAAAATCAACTAAGAAAAAAATAACATTGGCAACCCCGACGTAGTCTAGAATTACAAAGGTAAGCTAAGCCGCCTGTGTAGGCTGTAGGTCATGCAAGGTCGCGCGAAGATTGTCATAACAAGTTGTGACTTGCACGTTAGTTACCTGTGGCCTGTGACGTCCGACCGGTATTTGTTATCTGTATCAACTTGTATGGTTAGATTTTTTGTCTGTCAAAATTGTATAGGCATATATTATTTTTACTAAAACTACGACAAACAGTTGGTTTAACGGACGAAAAATACTATAACTTTTTGACAGTTCTTCGTTTACCAATGACGTCATGATATTATTGCTGTCAAAATATTATGCTATTCGCTCTACATATTGATAATGATAGCTATGTAGAAAGAGCAACTTTACATTTTCAGCACACATATTCCTACTAAAAACTACTTCAAATACTCATTGTTTTTTTGAACAATCTATGTAATATCATTCAAAATCTATTAAAAAAAATTGTTTACTAGGTTAGCAGTTACAATTGAACGTAGACAAAGTCGCAGACAGAACTTGTCATACAGCCTATAGGTATCAGAACGAGGGGAACGGACGACCTTGCAACGCGAGATAATCTTAATCGGTCACTTGAAACGAAACGGATTTATATGAGGAAACATTTTAATATGTATTTGTTTGCGAATGTCGTTTTTACACAACTATTTAATAAATTTCGATATTTTCGTTACGATGTTCCGAGTTATTTTCGCACTATGTTAAATTCAGTTAAATTTCAATTTTTCCGACTTTATAAAGCACTTCTCTTGATTAATTTACATTCATGGAATTTCTAACTACTTATAAATTATAATTTAGAACATTCATTGCATGTCCTATAATATTATAAGTCGATATTTTCTGTATCTTTTTAAAACCTAGCAAATAAAATTTAGAAATAGATGATATGAGTCAATGTGGGAAATTATTTTTATTTTTCATCCCACAAACGCGTATAAAGATTGTACAGCTATAATCGATTTATAAAAAAAGCTTTATACACAGTAACTGCCACTTTTACAGCTTGGACATTAATGTTTCGGGTTGCAATGCGTATAGTAGAAGCAAATTGTACAAAGGATCCTGTTTTCTTATATTTGCAGACAGGAACAACAATAGTTTCAAAGGTGTGACTAAGAAGTTGCTTAGTTACATCTCTTTTTGTGATTATTTGTTTGTTTTGTTGTACCTTGTCTGTAAAAGGCATGAAAGGTAATAACTGCTGGTGAGGTAAGCAATAAATTAACCAGTAGTGTAGCTTCTTGCCTTCAAAAGGTATGTTAAAATTTCTTTGTTTATTTTAAATACTGAACGGTTTGTCAATTATGAATGCTTGATCGATAAAATAGAGGTGAAATTAAAGGAACATAAAAAATGACTATGTATTAATGTAAAGAGGAGAGAAACACTTGTCAATAAGAATAGAGAACCAATTAAGTTATTAAGTATTGATTAGTATTATCTATATTAAAATGTGAGAGTTGGACAAGTACTGACTTTTTTTAAAGTCAATGTCAAAATAAAAATTATATCGATATTTTGTTAAACTCATTAAAATACTACTATTACTGTTATAATATTGAAGCAATCTCCCTCTCCTCCCAGTTCAAAAAGGAAAAATCTTTTTACAAATAACGATTTTTCATCTAAAAAATCAATTTAACTTATTGTGTTAGTAAAAAAATCGACATCAGACAAAAATACTGTAAAAATACTAATAGATAAAGTTTTCAAAAGGCGCTGCCGATCGGAACGTTGTCATTACTTAGAAGCGACCTCCAACGGTTTCGACTTTCGGCAGATACAAAGTGACAATCAAACACTTAACTACACAGAATCAGTAGAAACACCGAGACGTTTGATAAGGGGTGGTTAGTACACCTTAACAAAATATTTTAATAGAATTTGAACTCTCTTCCTTTAAAATAAAATTCAAATTAGCTTCACGAAGTGTCATGTTACATGTATACTTATGTTAAAGGAATTTGAACTTTATGCTTTTTAAAGTACGGTCTATTTAATAATACAAAATAGTTTAAAGAAAGGTGACATGCTGTGCTTTTCTGGCTAAATGACCCACCTACGTTGATTCCCATTATTGAAGCTCTTAATACAATAAGTTAAGATTTATTACTGTGTTAAAATATTATCAAGCGTTCAAACTGTTGACAAGATTGTCGGTAAATAGTGCAAAGGATTGTAAATAAGGTTTTTTGTCAATACTTTTAAATAACGTCGGAATATCTGAGCAGTCTTTGATAGAATAATAAAAAATTATAAACTGAGTAAAACTTTATGTTATTATTAAATAATTAATAATGAGAGGTATTAGTTACAAAACGCTGTGATTGTTCGCTGAACTGTGACGTCAAAATAAACCCTATGTTTAGGTTTATGAAATATATTACGTCACATGTCAGTGTGTTGACATTTTGCCACACCTATTCGAATTTTAAAATCTGTGCATAGATAAATAGGAAAGATATTTAAAATGTAATAAGAATAGATTTTTAAAATCTGCAAGTTTTTTAGTTTGGTAAAGAATTAATAATTTTTAAACCAAAGCCAATTTTAACAAATCAATCAAATTAAATTGATGCAGTGTACTCGTTAAAAAATAATTTAAACAAAAAAACCAGTACGTCCTCAAACCATTTCATAACTCATACGAAAGTTAAAAAAATAATTTACAACCGCCGATAAGAAGATTTGGTTTGAAATTTTAACGGTTTAACAAATATAAAACTGTTTGATCTATTAACATTTTTATAGGAACCAATAAACGTATTGTTTGCGCGAGTTTTGGTCACATTCTTCTCGTAATGAGTCATAAAGATACCGCGTCGGCCGTAAGGGCTTCTGACAAAGAAAGTTTTCAATTGTAAATTGATTGATGTTGGCTTGAAGGTGGGCCAGCGGTTCCCGTGAATTCAATGATGGCAAACAAACTTACAAATAAGATGTTTACCGACTGCAAAGGAAGACATTTAATTATATATGGATATAAAACATCAATACATATTCTTTTATTACCTCAGAAGGTAACAAATATTTGTTTACCAAATAAAGTGTGATTTTGTATAAAATCACATTTCTGATATTGTAATATATTTTAATTGTGCTCCGAATTAAAATATAAGTGATGCCTTAGTAATTTAAAATAATAGAAAGAACATATTTTTATTACAAAAACGTATTTCCTCTTGTTATTCAAACCTCACACACAAAACCTTTTTTTATTCTTTCTTTCTTTCTATTATAAGGAGGTCATACATATGTTTAATACAAATATTTCCAATCCGTTAAATGATAAGCCTACATCCTAGACAGCCTCATTTTCCAGTTTGGGCGCGACTAACAGCTGATTTTTGAAACCCGTTCGCGGGCGATGAAGTCATTTAACGATATATGTATTTGTATATTTAACGGTCATTTTGTAACTGATTACTTTACCGTTTATTGGATGAGCTTTAATGATAAAACTTATTTATCTTCATTACACATTACATAAAAGAAAGTTGCTTTTATTTTTTTTTTTATTATGAAGTGGTGAGACGAGCCGGACGCCCTCCTGATAGTAAGAGAAACGCCAGCCCATAACCAATGAAGTGCCACCCAGAACTTTGCTACGGGCAGGGGTGCACTACACCGACGCTACCCACTTTGAGTCATAAGATGTTAAGACTCATTAGCCCAGTAATCTCGCTGGCTACAGTGCCCTCCAGACCGGAGCACAGTAACATTTGCACATCACTGTACAGGCGGTAGAATGTCTGGCACTGTGGGGGTACCCACCCAGTCGGTCTCCTGCGAAAAAGACCTACACCTGGGTACCCCCGGCTTTTATCTGTGTGTTGCTATGTATGCTTAAATCTTTCAAACAATGGGACCGATTTTCATGCAGATTTTTATTAGTTAGACTGATTGAAAATGAGAATTGCGTAGTTTCAAAGATTTAATTTTTTTTGTGACGTAAACGTGTAGAAGCTATGACAAGGTAAAGCTGTCATATCACTTCAGATTAGAGGAGTAACACTAAATAAAGAAGCAACAAATTGCATACGTCAGTAAGTTTATCGTACGATCTTGGGTCCAATTAGGGGCTATTTACACAGGGTGGTCCGGCCGACCCCCATCACATGTCAAATGTTTTGTCGCTCTGTTATTAAAATATGGGTTTATGATTTGGAATCGACATAGCTGGATTTAAAATTGAAATAGCAAATACGATATTTAGGAACAGCTTAGTGTTTTAATTTTGAAGAACATTTTGCATGTATTTAATGTAGTTCATGCAACCGTCTGGACAGTGATGTGCAAATGTCACTGTGCTCCGGTCGGAAGGGTACTGTAGCCAGCGTGATTACTGGGCTAGTAAGTCTTAACATCTTATGACTCAAAGTGGGGAGCGTCAATGTAGTTCTGGGTAGCAATACATTGGTTATGGGCTGGCGTTTCTCTTACCATCAGGAGGGCGTCAAGCTCGTCTCACCACTTCATAGAATAAAAAAAAAATGACAGTAGAACGTATCATATATACAAAATGTTTTAAAGAGTTACATAACAGTACAGTGCTCTAATGTGATAATTACATGGGACCCAGTCATTGTTACATTCCAGCGTTTTACTGTGAGAACGATCTTCGCTCGCATCACTTGTTACGTCAAATTACTCGTTAATTACCCACTGCGTACGTTAAATTGTAGCAAAAACTTAATAAGTAATTGTGTTAAGGTCAGGTACACAAACAAACATTATTTTAATTATAAATATTATTTTTAATTTTATCGGGCACGGAACGAATCCCCAGACAATACAGTGATAAATAGTATGAAGAGAAAATTATATCTTTAACCGGTCCAATACAATTATATTATTACAAAAACAATACAAATCCATTTAGTAGTTTTTGCGTTAGAGAGGAATAAACATTCATGTGTAATTACATTAATATTTCTTAAAATGTCGCATTTCGAAAAAATAAAAAAAAACACCATTAGAATTGTTCCAATTCTTACCACATCTTTCTTCCATTAACTATATAAACGTAATTAATCCCAGTTCAATGGAATCAAATCACTTACATTCTTAATTAACGCTATAAATCGAAATCCAATATGGCGGTTTAGCTGTCATCTAAGGCAATTGATATTCAATCGTGTGCCGGTGCGCGCGTAAATGCACATCTGTCAGTGCAACCAGCAGCTGAGCTCTATTGTCGATGGTATTTTTAAAATCGGAATAAAACCGCCTAAATATATAGAACTCCGATTTCGAATTCGGAATCTGTCAATGTGTTTTTTTTTCGTTTTTTATAGACAATGCTATTGCAAGAAGAGGTTTGTTGATAATATGTACATACATTAAATTGTCAAATTCAGAATGACTGAAACAAGGAAGGTTCGATAATTATTGTATTACACTCTTGTTAATCTTGGTCTCTATTCCGGTCTCATTTAAGTTTGTTCCTTCAAAGGTCGGAAAAACATACACGGGGATTCTAGCAATCGCATTACATTCTGCAAGTTTGTTTAAAGGATAAGTATCGCCCGACATAGGACACGTACAATAAAAGATAAAATAGACAATAACGTTACTAAGTACTACCAGTAAAAGAATAACTAATTGGTAATTACTGTCAATAGGAATGGGCCGAAGACTGCCACTTGTATGAAGAGGAGTAACCCTCAAAAGCATTGTCAGCACACATAATTATTGTCATTAGTAATGGTCTAATAACCCTTCTGGAAATAGAATTACGTCTCCACTGTCATTGTTACATCAAATAGTCTTCTTTTTATTAAATTAAACTTATATAACTATTGTTGGTTATAAAGAAACAAAAGAATATTCCATTTATGACATTATCATTAATCAGACAATTTGTAAAATGTATTATTTATTATACGTATTTCAAAATAGATTTTGTAAAATGTATTAATTTTAAACTATGATAATAACTAAATAAGATTTTTTTAGTTGTTATTTGAATGTAAACTTGATTTGCTAAGGAAAAATACTTTTCAGTATGTTAATAATTTTCACACTTAAATAAATCCGATGACGACTAAAAAAAGCTTTTTATATTTCATCATATTTTATCATCAACTGAAAAGTTAGCTTCTATCATCACTAATAAAGAATAAACTTATATCTGTTGCATCATGTTTAAATGACGCATTAACAAAATCGATTGCTTCATATTTTTTTGTTTTACGCGTCCTCTTTAAAGGTAATTTGGACAAGTAATGTGAAAGCCTAAACCCGGTAGCTCATCCATCCACGCCATCTAAACACACATTAAGCTTATCACAAATTAAAATTTCCAACCGACGACTCGTCACAGGTAAGTGACAGCACTAATAAATGTGTCATTGCTTTTATTTTTCTTTTACGCGTCCCATCAATGTCACATCTTACATGATTTAAAAGTTCTACGGCCTTTCTTTGTTTCGTTCGAATTGAGAATACGAAATGTGACGCAATAGTATTGGCGTTTGGACAGATTAGAAATAGAATTCTATTTCGGATCATAGACATTATTTGTATTATATTAACCATAGACATTGTCTTATTCTGTCAAGGGTTGTGCGACAAATCGTCATAACTGTCTCGAAAGCGTTACTAACTTGACAGTTAGCTTATAAATTGCCTCAAGACTAATTGTTAGTATTGGTTGGAATGGAATGTTGGAGCAACACACGTAAATATGCACGGCTATGTGCATTAATTATCCCGGGTCCAAATTTGGACTAACCGCGCTTTAAAAAGACAATTTCACTCCTACGCTCTGATTGTTTCAAGGTTATAATTAATGGAATAATTTTACATTAAATAGAATTCGAACATGACTTTGAGTTTTTTAATTCAAATGTTTTTTAATGTTATTGTATAGTAGAGCAGTAGGATCATTTGCATTCGCGTAGGTTATGAATTTGGAATGAAGGAAATTTTTTAGGTTATTCCTAACCTAAAAATTTTGTACATTAAAAAATCGATCCATTTTAGGTTATTTTGTCGTCCGTTTATTAAACACCCTTTTGTTACAAAAATCAAACAAATCAGTCTGTGTTGTTGTCAAACATCAAAGTAATTCGAGTATGTCTTGCTAACCTAGAATCATAATATTTTCTAAGATGCACAATAGGTTTCAATTTTACTACTTAGTAAGATGATTTTATCTTGACCTCATGCCTATGAGCCACCATTTTTATTTAAACCGTTTCCAGTTGGGAGTAAATGAGAAATTAGTTTCGGGATTCCCGCTTTCATGCGCGCATAAAATATTTATTATAATTTATTGTCTATAGAGGTAATTTAACAAATATAAATAAACATAGGTATTACAAGTAATATAAAATTGGTCACGTAAGAATGGATGACGCGTGCGGCGTGACCACGTATGCCTTTATTTCAATACCGTGACGGTACAATCGAAATAATTAAATATTTAAAAGGTCGATCGTTAATAGACTTTGAACATTCCTGATTTAAAATGACCACGACTTTTTTTATAACTACAATAGACGTTATATAACATTTGATTTTGGGTAATTGACGTATTGGTGCGAGAAAGACAACACGACTGGGGAACCAATCAACGCTCGCGCACCCGACGATCACGCGCCCCGCGCGCCGCGCCGTTACCTCGATACTTTATTTTTGACTTCAGCGCTAAAGTTTCGTGACGCTACTTATACTTTTGAGAGTTCTCGATATGTGAACAACGCTAGATGTAGTTTGACTTGAACGTTTAGCATTATTCTGCATAATGCGGGATAATGTTATAGTTGGAAAACTAGGAATATAAGTCGGTTTTTAATAACGTTTCGTTAATTATGCAAAGTTCTCTACCAATAACATCCCAGTACATACAACCATACCATAGTACAACTAATCCCAGTACATTAAGGGTAATAAAAACTAAACTGAAACTAATATATTTATTCACGTGTTTTAGTCCCCAAGATGGATGGTGGTCGTATAGCGGCGGCTTTTGCTAAATCTATTTTAGTTTTTCATTCGTGACACATATGGTGTTAGTCTTTTGTTTTGCTAATAGCACGCCGAGCATATGGTCAATCGCTTTAAATTTAGGACAATACAATGCTATTTTAAACGGACGGATGGCCAGGGTGGAAAGGTTTTTGGGTTAAACCACGTCTGGGGAATCGGAATTATGGGTTTAAATGTGTAGAGATGTTGGTAGCATAGACGTATTTCGCATAGACTGATAGTCCCTTGGTAAACGATTCGCCGTAAGTGAAGCCAAAACTGAAGCTCCACTCCGAACACAATCGTTGTCGATTTTTATTATTTTCGATACAGTTTTTGAGCAACTTCGAATTAATATAAAAACTTTTTTGTTTCTGTTTCGATAACATTCCGATAAACTGATGTGCGATCCGATTCTTTATTAGAGTATGTTAAGTCGTATGTTAGCTCGGTTAGCAGTATCAAAAATTTTCGATATCGACGACGATTGCATTCGGAGTAGATACTCAGTATTTATGAAGGTAGATGATACGTACGCAAGCCAACCGATTGTGACCTATAAATGTGGAAAAAATGTATGAACCCTATAGTATAACGACGATAAACAAGCGAATTTTAATGCGATGCACTGCAGCGACGATATACCGTGTAATGTGACAAAATTGTCCATTTTGAAATGGCTTCACTTTGTGTATAGTACGCGTCACGAATCTTTAGCGCTAAACGAAACCTGCGCAGAGGTCAAAATAAGGTATCGAGGCAGCGGCGAGGCGCGCGGGGCGCGTGGTCGTCGGGCGCGCGAGCGTTGATTGGTTGTCCCAGTCGTATTGTCTTTCTCGCACCAATACGAAATTTACGAGCGCGATTCTACCGATGCGCAGCTATTCTCGTCAATCGCTAAACATAAATGACGCGTACTATACTCATAGAGTGGTTCTAGGTTTATTGGTTATTGGTTAGTATATAGTATGTATGTATGTATTTGAACTGAAGGATCCTAGTCGGATCGCTGACTAGGCGGTCGTTAGGCACCAATGCGTTTAAAGGATTAATATGGAATAAATACGTATTATTATTATATTTGATGGTCTTATGTTCCAATGAGGGACTTGAGTGATCTTTGACTGTGACCGTAGAGAATGTGGAAAAATAAGTGATTGTAAATTAAATCAAAAGACAAGTGAATTTTTAACTCACTCCCTTTTAACATATTTTTAAAGTAAGTAATCTAAAATACTAATAAAATACTTTTTAAGTACAGTTCTATTAAATTTTACGTATAAAATTTAATAAGATAGCAGATAAGAATATTTTAATTCTACAGCTTAAAAAGTTTTTGGTAGTTAGAACTCTGAACAAAATTACAAAGGCCAATTGAAAAATAATTGGTAAACGTAGCCCACATATTAATATCCTTATTGAGGGTCACAAAAGCACGCAACTAAATAATAAGGAAATAATTAATCTTTTTCATAGATTAGGACAATTAGTGGACAGATAACAAAACTCCATTTATCGGATATCCTTTGGTAAGGTCGGCAACAAGAGTTGCCAGCACCACTAAAATATTTCATTGGTTAAATTGATAC
>DWAJ01004162.1:0-13431 GCA_018238005.1 Eurema mandarina
CGATCTTGTAAAGGTCGCCGGAAGACGCTGGATGCAGGTCTCCTCCGACCGGTATATGTGGAGGTCTATGGGGGAGGCCTATGTTCAGCAGTGGACGTCCTACGGCTGAGACGACGACGACGACGACGAGTCACGCAGTGTTATCCGTGCTATATCCTTTACAAACTTTAAATACCTACCTTAAATCCTCTATATCACTATAAAAACTTGCACATTTTTATTTCCTATTAATTTAAAAACTGTCCAGTAGTTGCATGCTATTAAATTCAAACAACCACCAAAGATTCTCCTATTATATATGTCGCAGAGAGTGACGTCGTAGTAGTTGTAGTGATGCCGAGGTAATGATTGTTTGCTTCATGATGGCTCTCTCTTAGGTTCCTATTAAGTAAAACTTCAGAGTATCAGAATATCGGCGTATAATCTGCTCGACTACAAATTATCCAATATCATAATTTTCACAATGCTGACGTTTCTTATAGCAACTGACAAATGAAACACAATTCTTTTAAGTTTGAATTTAAACATTGTAATAAACCAAGGAGGTTCGACTAATTAACTAATATTGCAATAGTTTTCACTATCTTGATATTCTTTTCGTCCATCTGGTCCGATATATATTTTTATATTGGCTTATATATATATCTTTAGATTTAATATTGGCTATAGATATTTTAAATCCAAAACTAGCTCCGAGCTTCCACTTGCATTGCCTACTAGTTAAATTTAAATGCCTATTATAATGAATCGTAGACTTTGTTAAAAAAATTCAAACCTGAACAACGTTTCTGACAGGCGCAGCTGTAATAGCGCAATCGGACCGCAACAGTACTCGGTGTTTTCAGTTCACATGGCTTGGTCCTCGATATGACAACCAGAGTGTGTTCATGAACGCGACGTGCAGTGATGCCACTCAATTATCCGACGGAGTGCCATGCCATCAACCACTGGTTGTATCAGGTAACTTGTTAAAAAGTATAAGTCTACATACCGAAAATAAACCAACCAGTAAATACACATTTTATTATTTTTAAAATGTATTTAACGAAATACTATTGATTTTCAGAGGATGGCACATGGCCTGATATTGAATACATATGGACGCATCACCTCGAAGAAACAACTTGTATACTTTCTCAAAACGATGTTTGCGCAAAATATACATATTACTTTAACGGCCATCGTAAGTGTAAACAAAAATGTTGTATTCTTATGTAGCTAAATAATCTACCTAGGTATATTTAAATTTATATATTCTCTGTTATAGCTGAAAATGCAACCTACATGTGTACAAGAGCCGTAGATACCCTAGATACGGCAATCACAAGCGGCTGTTACGAACAGACATCTGGAAGTTATCGCACACGCGTGTGCTTCTGTCGGTCTGTCCCCGGGGGAGTCCCGTGCAACGACGCTTCAATAATCAGACCTAAATTCCTAGTTCTACTTTTACTGACTTATCCTCTACTTTATTGTTTAAAAATATTATATTTAGCACGTTAGACAAATAAATCCGTTTTTTGAAAAAAAAATAAGTTTTTTTTTAAAGGAATCCTTCTTATAAAGGGACCTAATTTCAAAATAGGACATAAAATTAGTTATATTAAACCTTATAAATTATTACAATAAATATTATTATATTAAAATAAAGTTTTATTTTTATTATTCTCGACAAATACCTATTTATCTACTAAATAGAACAAATTACGTTTTTTCTTTTGCTTTTGTTGCTAAATCCAATAACTCAGATATATAATTAATACATACACAAAAATAGACAAGCAAAAATAAAATTTAGAATTTTATCTGAAAGTATTGTAATAAAAGGGTGCAACATAACTGTACTTTTTAAGAAGCGATACAATTTTGTTTAACTTAGACCATGTTTTCTAAATTTGGTGAAACTTCGCCACATCAAAAATTTTATTAAGTCTGTGGCAATAATAATATAGTCTACAGTCAAATAAGAACACTGACGTGTCTTTCATATCTACTCTGTAATACTAATGTCAAAACGTCACCTAAAATTGAAAATTCTTGTCGGCTGTCGTGGAATTGATGAAAGTAAAGCTTATGATTGTTTTTGTGTTGAAAGAATAAGATAAGCAGTGTTAAATATACAAAAATTTGTCAAAAAACAAAATGTACTCCGTGCTTACGAGAGGAAACGCTATTTTAACATATACATTAAGCGTATTAGCATGTCTTACTTTCCTATGTTTTCTATCAACATTAACAGTAGATTATAGGACTGCTGCTCAAATGAACACAGTCAAAGTAGTCGTGTAAGTTATGAGTTACTCTATAAAACTCATACGATTTTGTTAACAATATTTAAATTGTCTTGTTAACTTAATTCTTCAATCTTTCCATGTTACAGAAAAAATGTTCCAGATTATGGTGCCTCCAGAGAAAAGAATGACTTGGGCTATTTAACATTTGATCTCAAGACTGATCTATCCAATCTATTCAATTGGAATGTTAAGCAGCTTTTCTTGTATCTTACTGCAGAATACATAACACCATCTAATGAACTAAATCAAGTAGTATTATGGGACAAAATTATTCTGAGAGGAGAAAATGCTCTATTAGATTTTAAGAATATGAACATTAAATACTATTTCTGGGATGATGGAAATGGTTTAAAGTAAGTAATTTATGGATTATAGATATAAGTAAATGATTAAGGTGTTGCAAAATATCTGCTTAATAAGTTTCATTTAAATGTACCTTTATAATTTTTTTTTACAGAGGTCACAATAACGTCACTTTAACTCTATCATGGAATATAATACCAAATGCTGGTCTCTTACCTAACATTGAAGCAATTGGACAACACTCCTTCAGATTCCCAACAGAATATACTCAGGCCAGAGTATGATTAACTTCTGAAGAGTTTTAGGTGAATGTGAAGTGTGTGATTTATAAACTGAATATACAGTTTTCTTAACATCTGCTCTTTTTATTTTAAATTTGAAATTATATTTAATCTGTAAAAAATGCTAATTAATTACAGGTTGACTCACTAAATATTAGGAAATCAAATGTACCTATTACATTCTAAACAAAATTATAGATATTATTGTTTATGAGGAATATATACTTAACCTTTTTGTGCTTTTTTAATTTTAAAGTTGTTCAATTATAATATATTTTCTACCATAAAATGTAGTCTGCTTTAGACATAGGACAGATGTTTTCTTTTTTATCTTAACAAAAAAATATGCTCATCTATAATAATTACATACAGATCCAGACAAATTTAGATACTTAGTAAGCATAAAATATTTTGGGATTTATATATATTGAAATGGACATTCTTGGACATCACTTTATTTTCATATAATTTTACAAAACTGTTACCTTTAAGTGTAACTATTAAAGAAAAATAATTCATATAACTTCTCTAAAACTTATTCTTAATATTCATTAGTGACAAAGACAGATGTTATTTTCTTAATAATGCGGGGTATGGATAACTTAGTATAATGCCACAAAAAACCTGATTTTTGTGTAAAATCATGTATGTATGTCCAAAGTTTTTACTGTATAATTAAATTTAAATGTATAATCAATAAGGTACACTAAGTAATCTAAAACAGTATGAACAATTAAAAATCACATGGATTTCCTAATAGATATTAACAATTTCTAGTACTTAGATAAACTATATTACTAAAAATAGAACAGGGATACAATCAACAAAATGCATCAACATTCTAGGTATAGAGAAATATTACGAGGTAAAGAATCAATTAATATATGACAGTGTATTTGTATGTTTATGATGTTTTTTTTCTCCCATTCATAACTCCTGCAAAGTACCTAACATTAACCGATTGAAAGTAAATTATTTGAATCCTAATATTGTTCTTATTTTAAATCATTAATTTATATATTGAATAAAACAAATTTAATTTTTTAATTAATATGTGGGAATAAAAATCTCTTAAATATGATCTGCCATTCAATGTCATGTTTTTAAAAAATATATTTAATGCTAACTATTTAATCGTTACCGTCTACCGACTTCCAACCAGGACGGCTTTTTAAACGAGTTCTCATCAAGCAGTAGACATGACGTCTATCCAGTCCACATTATATTGCTTCCATACTAAAAGTTTTGTTAAATTACACACGACTATGAAGAAACTACATTTCTTTACCTAATTCTAATCTACTAACATCCAAAGCTGAACATGTTACATGAAAAAATATTGGTTATATTGTATCAAGTGTTTCCTTGCCATTTAATGTAAGTAGATATTTTAATAGTTACTAAATATTTGACAGGAAATTTATTCTAAGATATGCTAGCTAGTAGCTAATATTATTATTAAACATAAATCAAAATTGAGTATCTAAAAACAAATTTTTATTATCTATTATTGCGCAGATCATACAAAATTGTGCTTTTTGTAAATTGAACTATAATACAGATTCATGCATTCATTACATTAATAACAAAATGAATGTTAATACAAATTTTACATGATCAATGGCGCATTTGTAGCTTTTAACATACCTTTTTTTTAATATGAGATATAATACTGTTTGTAATAATAAGGAAGCCGGACGTCGATAATGTGTGAAATATACTACCGAGGCACTGAGTTATATTGAACATTGGTTAAGAAAAATCTTCTTAATGTGGCCATACTTTCTTGATGCAACTTTTGTGTACATTGAACTTAAACCCTGGATTTTATTGGCATCCACTTCAAGTAACTGAAATTTCTGAGTGAAGGTGTATCTTACTTCATATTTTAACAATCATAGTCCCTACATTCTTTCACTTAATTTTATATAAATTATCAATTGGTTCAGAGATACGATTATTCGGTGTTTTTGAACACAAAGCTATTTTTTTTAATCATTATTGCTCTACTACTATTAAAAAGTTTGGCGTTTAATAGAGATCATATTATTATGAATTATCTACCCTGTGCAAATTTCGAGGGTTCTATGATTGAATTCCGTATGTATAAAATCTTGATTGTGCCCTCATTGCTTTATTGTTGAACGTTTTTGTAGTATGCTAGATGAAATGGATTAACTAAATTACAAAAAAATTAACTGTTTTAAACAGTTCCACAGTTATTAGTTCCGCAGTAGAACCTTGATTACGTAAAAACAGTAGGAATGAAATATTGTTAGTTAGGGATTTTTTAACTCAACAAGTATTTATATTATGGATGAGTACAACAATTGTATGATATATTTGTAAAATATATCCTACATTTAAAACTATAAAATATACTCCTTTATTAAAATTTGTGATATTTTGCCTAGGGACTTGAGGTATCTAGGTTCTACTGCATTGTTCTATATACAATATACAGTGCTTTTCTCGCCTTAGGTCTATTTTACGTAATATTTCTTGTGTTTTAAGATTTATTTTTTGGATACTCCCACATAGATTAGAATGAAAATGATAAATATCAAAACTCTACCTATTGTAAACTACTGAGTTATAAGATTTAACATTACAAAGATTCTAGAGAATATTACTACTTAATTTTAATATGTACTAAACAAAGAGAAAAAAAAATCCAATAATAACTATACCATTTTTTATCATATTGTCTAAGTAGCACAGTACATCTAATACATTAAATTTCTAACATATATAAGCTTGTAGAGATTACAAATGAAATTAAATCATATACCCATTTTCTGTCACAATCATTTTTGTCATTACAAATTTGAAATTTAAATGTACAAAAAAATTAAATGTAGTAAATATTATATTGTTAAGTATAGAGTGAATACCAATATTGTTAATTTAAATCTATTTTACCACATGTAACATAATTATTATTTATAACCGCCTATATTGAATACAGGCATCTTAAAAGTAATTTGTTAAGGTTGTTATAAAAAAAGTCCATATTATTATTTAAGAGATACTAGCTAAGCATTAGAACAACTATTCAATACAGTTTTACTACATTTAAATTAAAATAATAATCATTTTTAAAATTGGATTAATACCTTAACCTGACACACATTGGTAAAGCTGGCATTAGTAGCATGTTAACCTTAATGTAGATTCTAACGATCACAGTAATGCCACAGGTATAACCCGAAATTTATTGGAAAAGGCTGAGCTGAGCTGAGCACAGAAAAGCTATATAGAATACAACCAATAAAAAGATAGGTGTATTAGTCACCTTGGAATAATTTGTCAGTGCCTTTACACACATAGTTTTATCATGTTTCTATTTCCTTAGTAGCATTGTCACATATGACTTCTCTACAAAGACCTTCCTTGGATGTTTGACGGCACCAAAAGGTACGTGAATGTGACTGAAAGCTGTTCTTAGACACAAAGCACTAGCACTGTCATTACGAAACGTTCATGAGCGGGGTATGAGGTGCGTTGGTGGTTTACAGGCGGCGGGGGTCGCGAGGAGGTCGTCACGCACCCGACAGAGGCGGACCGTCGGTCTGCACGTCCTTGTCTTCTGTTGGTGGAGCACATGGTCTGTCTGATCCATAACGTCTCGAGATATCGAGCATCTCGCGAAGACCCTTAAATTAATAATTATATACAATTTTTTAACATATGTATAAGATAGTAAAAATGTCCATTAAACTAGTTAATGAGTACTCTGGAAATTATGATGAAAACAAATAAAACTGACCAATACCATATGTATATACAAAAGTCTGTAAGTGGAAACAGTGGCAGTAGCAGTGGTGTTTAAAATCCTAGTATTAGCTTTACTAAACTATATTATTGCAATAGCACCATCAATTTGCTCTTTGTTAAGATCTTCAAATTGCCCTCACTCAGCACTATTTAAAAGTCGAGCAAAGCAGAACTTGTTAGTCATTAAATTAATTAAGAAATTAAATAATCAGTCTTTGCAACTATGCAATAATATTTATATAAAATAATATTCTAAAGTGACTAACAATGACATAATACATAATGTTATTTTATATAATGTCCGATTAGAATAAAAATAGGCCAGTGTTTGCTAACACATTTTATCAACAATTCAAAAAATACAAAGATAGCTTAATTTAATGAAATTATTAAGTTTTTTTTTCAAATGATATTTATTTTGCAAACTAACAAATAAAAATTATGTACCTTATTCTCTGTAATAAGTCTTTGGTATAACTCTTCCTCTTTTCTTGAATCTCCATGTGCTTCCATATTTACTGCTTTATACATGATACTAGTCATCTCATTTATGCGTTCTGCCTGCTGGCGGATTAGCTGTAAATTGTAAATAGGATTAATGTTGTATTAGTTAAGCTTTGACCCAGGTGGCTTATATGCTATGCAAGTTATCTAAAATGCAGTAAAAAAATTATATTAGAATAAATTACATTTAACTGCTACTTAAAATTAAAAGCATGAAAAAAAAGAAATAAATACTTCTTGTTGCTTCTCATTTATAGCAGATGTGAAATCTATTTGAGATTCCCATATTCTCTTTTCTGTGTGCTGTCTATACTTGGACATTATGAGCTCAAGTGCTCTCCTGTGATCTTCAAGAGCTGCTCTCAGCTCCCCATTTTCTCTCTGAACATCCCTCATCAAACGAGATTCTCTTTCTATACTTGCAATGAGTTCACCCCTAGGCCTTTCCCTTGAAGCTTCATTAAGAGTGTCGACTTCTTCTTTGTACTGCAGAAAGAACAACAATTTTAATAAATATTGACAAAACGAATGCAATTACACAATTTTAGCAATAAATCTTAATTTCATACCGTACTATGGTAAACCTTTAATTCTTATTTGCAATTTCTAAGGTTGTTTTGAATAAACTCGAATATGGATTAGTGGCACAAAACGGTTACTGTACCTGTTTCATCGTGCTTATTTGTCTGTAAGCCGTTTGTGTTTCAGTCAGCAAAGCATCAGCTTCTGTTTCACGTTCCTTTAGACGGCCAGCGAGTCTTTTTGCATCCAAAATTATTTGTTGTATGGTCAGTGACATCTGAAAGACCAACAATTTACTCAAACCTTCGTCGTCAAGCTTTTTAAGACTGTTAATTTTTAAATCCTTACCCTGTATGTGGCATAAAGTTTAAGCACAAGTGACGGAGCATCTATTTAGTATAATAATATGTAGGAGCTAAATAGTAATACACTGTGCACTTTAGTTAAATCAAATAAAACACATCAGCTGTTTATCGAATAAGGTACGGCAGCCATTAGCTTTCATAAGGAGCACACTAAAAAGTCTTTATATAAAAGTACCGTCAAGAAATTTGCTACTTCAAATGTGTTCTACCAAATGCCGTATGATAGAAAGAGATAGAAATAAAACTCATTTGGCATCTAAAAATATTCGGATAATACTTGTATGACATGACCTTGAAACTAACAAACACAGACTATCGAATAAATGCAGACTATACAAAAGAAGATTATTAGAAGATTATTATTATGTTTTATTGTGTTTATCAAGATATATTTTACAATTGGTTATATAATATGTGTATTTTTATACAAAATGCAAAAAACAAAAGTAATAATTAACTGGAATGACTCGAAACAAATATACCTAGTTTTTCAATTATAGCTTTATTCCGCATAATGGTTAAAATTGAATACTTTAACTACATCTTTCTTCATTCATATATTCGAAAACTCTCAAAAGTATTAAGTAGAGCTTTCGGTCGATGCGTGCATGTAATTTAACATTGATGGAAATGTCGCACTATTCTCTGTAATTGAAAAACTAGGATAAACTTTAATGTTATGTACCTACGTAGGTCTTAAAAATTTGTATTGTATTGTTCCAGACATTGTAATTTATACGCCATATATTCCATCTCAATCAAATCAATATAGAGCAAGATCCCAGGGCCATCAGACGTCATGTATTTTCTAATGAACGAAATGTGGATGATTGAGTAGTGTTAGTATGTACTAAGAACGTATGCCTACCTGCTAGCTTGCTCAGTCGGCCAATTTTCAGGTATCAGGTAATGAAGGTACATAAAAAAATTATCTATCTCACAGGAATTCTAATGGCTGATTTTCACATATGTTTTAGGCAATATCCTCATAAATAAGTCGCCAATACTGGTAGACTCTTTCCGTCGGCCGTATTGCTGATCAGACGGTTTAAAGCTCCCAAAATCTCGGACCAATAGTGGTTAAATATTATTTAAAACTCACAAACTATGGCGGAAT
Organism: Eurema mandarina; assembly: GCA_018238005.1. Taxonomy (NCBI): domain Eukaryota; kingdom Metazoa; phylum Arthropoda; class Insecta; order Lepidoptera; family Pieridae; genus Eurema; species Eurema mandarina. Next base: position 9,164 of record DWAJ01004162.1, read on the forward strand.
CCAATGATATTTTAAACGAAATATAATAGGCGGAATTCCAAAGACGCATAACGCATAGACCGATAGTGCCTTTATAATCGGTCCGCCATAGCTCATAAGTCAAGCTAAAACTGTATGTATGCATAGACGTTATTATTCTAAGTATGTATGTACTTACGTGTAAAAAGCACGTAAATTCCATGACAGGCACACAAGCCCACCGATAATATTGGTGCTATATGAAAATTTACAAATGGTGTAAAAATTTGAAATCTACGAAAAACATAAGACTGATTCGATGCACTGCAGGAATAATATATAATATAAATAGACAAAGTTGTCTACTTTGAAATGGCCTTACTTTGCGTGATCATATTGCGATTCTAGGTGTTATCATTCTATGGCAGAATCCCATATTTGTAGCGTATGTAAGAGTAGAGTAGTTTGAACTTGTAGTACAAAATACACCGAGTAAGTTCATGTAGTATTCAAATTAGGTATATTATATTTATGCTCTTTGTCAGGAAATTAAAAAAATATATGTTATAAGGTACTATTTAATTGAAATACAAAGAGAAACTTACAAAATCCCCATTTATGCGAATAATCAGTAAAAAACAGTTTAAACAAAGTAATAAATAAGATTGTTTAAAAATGTTCTAAAGACTAAGCTTTTGAAGGTATTTTTTAATAAGCTCGTTTACTTTTACTGGGTCTTCTTGTTGCATAAAATGACCAGTATCTTTAACTAACGTTGTTTCAATATTGGTGTAACGTTTCTGCATAACATCAAATAATAACTGCGGGGTCAGGTATGAATCATTAGCTGCAAGGGCATACAGGAATGGCACGTTCTCTTTATGTACTTCAGGTTTAAAATTGTATGGAAAATTTGCTCGATAATAATTGACAGGAGGTGTGAAGGCATCTGAAAAAAAAAAGTTATATCTGTCTAAGAAAATGTAATCTTAATTATGTGAAGATTTGTTGCACCCACATTTATAATTAACTGATTGAAAAACAAAAAAAAAACTACTTTTATATGTTATATAGCAATATGTAAATTTTATTCCATAGTAGAGTTAGTGCATTCCGTAAGCATAGAAAGTCCATGTACAAAAAATATATAACACATATATTGAGAATAGCTACTCTCAATTAACTGATTTATTAAAAAGTCAAATTACAACAAAGCATGCAGCTTTTACTGACCTTTTTTACTAAACCAATATTTAAAACATTCTAAATCTTGCTGATCAATGGTTTTTTTTCCTTCCACTAACATTACTTCATCAAAGATATCGATATTATTCTTTTGTATCGTAAATTCAGGAACAACTGGCATTTGGTAGAAGAAAACGTACCTAGAAGATATCATCACATACTTAGTAAACACCGTTGCACACAGATAGATACATTTTTTTATATACATTAATCCTAGATACTAATAGGTATTATAAAAGTGAAAGTTTGTCAGAATGTATATTTGTTATACTTTTTCGCAAAGACGGCTGGACCGATTTAGTTAAAATTTGGTATGTTGATAGATACTTTACATCCCGGTATTACCCCGGGAACTGGAACTACGCGGGTAAAACCGCGGGGAACTGCTAGTATTTTATAATTACGATAATATGTATGAATACTATTTTGTTACCTATAATTATATTTTGTTAAGACAAATAAAAATCATGTTTCTAACAATAAGTAATATTTTTTTTTCGTTTACCAAGATTTCTTTCTCTGTTCTTCGAACGTCCACATGGTTTCAGCCCAGGCCTCATGCGCCGTACTAGACAAGACTATGAGGGCACTCAGTGTATCTGGGTGTGTGTCACGGTACTTGCAAGCTACAATACCACCCCAATCGTGAGCTACCAGGATAAACTTTTCGCGACCTAAAACAAACAAAACATGCAATTTCAAATAGTTATTAATCTATACTATTCAATATTTCCAAACAAAGAATAAAAATTTGGAAATATTTTGCTACTCCAAAGATCGATTTGTCGATTTTCTATACATAACATCTATTTACCTAATTGTCGCAGTAAATCCCTAACATCGGCTACCAACGTCTCCAATTTGTAAGAAGATACGCCTTCCGGTCTTTCGGAGTCACCATACCCTCTCATGTCCACAGCTACGCACCTGAAGAAAGCAATCATGATCGTTATATATTATACTAGTGAGTAGCGACCTGCCCCGGTTTCGCTCGCATATATTATGATGAAAGTTATCCTATCTATTAAGTTGGATCAAATTACACACGGTGTGCAAATTTAATTTAAAATCAGTTCAGCAGTTAAGGAATCAATAATAATAATCGCGGACAAACACTTACATATTAATAAGATGTAAAAAAATTACTGGAAAAGGTGAGTTAACAATTTATTAAAAGCTTGTGTTATTATGTTTATAAAAAAATATTTACCAGTACTGTTTGCTGAACTCCTGAAGTTGATATCGCCATGAATACCAAAATTCTGGATATCCATGCAAAAACACCATCAGAGGCTTCGACGGGTCTCCGTTTTCTACATAGTGTAGTTTAATATTCTGTAAATAAAAATACGTTTTGCTTTGTAAATCACTTTTGTAGCTTTTACTAATGGGTTACGTTTGCTAAACTGTCCTTAGATAGTCCCTAGTGAAAGTGAATTTTCTAAATTGAATTTCGTGATAATTAAAATTAATAGTTCGCGAATACATAATACATTCCTTATTATTGATTGATTATGATTCTATGTACCGATATACAATTAATTCTTAAGTTTTTATGTTGATAGGATGAACTGAATTCTGAGAATAACACAAGTACAACAGATTATTTTGTCATTATGGGCATACAGGGGGATTTACGTCCTAACTTTGCAATAACGGTGTTGCAAAGTTAAGACTTACCAAATCAAACAAAATTAACGTGGAATTTTAATAACATAATTAACATCACGCATGCTGATGAGTGATGATGACGAACAAGAAGCACGTTTTCTAAAGTTAAGAAGACATAGCGATACGATGTTGTACCTAGGTCTGTGCAACACTGTCCTGTAAAAATTTTGGAGGACTTTGAATGATTAAATAGGACTAAAGTGTGGAATAGTATGTATACAACAAAAGGATTGATATATCTTTAAGACAAAAAATATATTGTTTATAAAAATCATACAAAATCGCTCCTGTGAGTTTAATTCAAGACACAAAAAATGATATCACATTAAATATAATATCATTGGACATAAAGATATCTTTAATTATATTATATGTAGGTACATGTTTACACGTTTTTAACTTGCGATTTTTTCCAATGGTCAAGTCAGGTGTGCAAGAAAACTGCACTCAAACCGTAAGCAGCATACATTCATTCAATTCGTTACGCTTTCTCGAATAATATAGTTATCGTGTGAGTGTTAAATTATCTTATTTTCTATTTATAGAGTAAAGGGAGTTTCTAGTTATAGAGACCTGGGGTAATATTTCATTATTATAAATAATTTGTAAATTGCGGAAAATCTTGCAAACCACGTGTTTAACTCAGTTCTCTGAGTATTCTTGCAGACAATAGGTAGTAGGTAATACTTTATTGCGTCAGCAAGATGAATAATCTAAATTAACGACTTACCTATTTTAAAAACTACCTATCTACTAATATTATAATTCCATACTAACAAAACGCACGCAGAATATGCGCACGTAATTTTTACAAGTCTAAGGTATAAAACTTATATAATAATACTATAAAAGAGTTACATCTATTTACTAACGTTACATTCAGAATTAAGCGTAACTGAACATTATGTTTACGGTTAGTTACGCTTTGTTGAACATTACCTTCACGATTATAACACTGAACGTATCTTAGAAATTTGATCTAAAATAGTTTTAGATAAGTGACCGACTTCGTTGACTCTGTATCTATCCTACCTGTAACCATTCTCCACCTACCCTTTTCTCCCGTACTTCAATGAAAACTAATTCTAAAAAAGAATTAACGGCATCGGTTTAGCTGTTATCGAGTTATGCATTTAGGACCACATGCATTATCTATACTAATATATAAAGCTGAAGAGTTTGTTTGTTTGTTTGTTTGAACGCGCTAATCTCAGGATCTACTGGTTCGAATTGAAAAATTCTTCGAAGGAGGCTTCGTCGAGGAAGGCTTTAGGCTACATAACATCACGCTGCGACTAATAAGAAAATATCGAAAAAACGGGGAAAATGATTCATCTTATTCATTAGATTATTCATCCTTTGCGTGCGCTGCGAAAACGGTTCAAGATACAAAA